>JAQQRF010000176.1:0-263130 GCA_030523145.1 Trissolcus brochymenae
TGTTATATATATATATATATATATATATATATATATATATATATATATATATATATATATATATATATATATATATTTTCTTTAAATTTATTTGTATTCATTCTGAATCCATAACTTTTCAACTAGTTTTGAATAAAAAAATAATAATGATAAACTCAGTCGAATAAATAGAATAAACTTGTACATTAAAAGTGACTTGAGCTCGGAAGGCCTTTATTCAAATCGAAAAAAGGATCAAGAAAATTTCGGATTGCGATGTACTCTAAGTGATAAAGTTGTTTGTGATGATCTGAAGGACAACTTTGCCACTTAAAGTACATCGAAAAAATGTCGTCGATGCTTTTTTGATTAAAAAAAAGCTATCTGAGCGCAAGCCCCTTTCTAGACTTTTTTAGTCCCGTGGGTTCAATTATGATCTAATGAAAATCGAATGAAAAATTACGTCTCAGATATTTCTGATCGATATGGATTATTTTACTAATAAATAAAAAAAAAAAAAAAAAAGAAACACATGTAAGAACATCGTATCGAATTGAAGCGCAATTGAAAAATAACCGTCACATCCATTCGAGTACTCAGTACGCAAGGAGAACATCTCTAGATTCGACAAGTTGTCTCTCGCATTTTTCACGGTGTCGCGGATCTTTTTATACGAAGGCGTCACTGCAACGTCTGTACAAAGCGACTACGATTGCCGTGCATTTACCTCTTCTTCTGAACTTAACATTGCGAAAGAAGAGCACATCTGCTTGGCACGAAATATGACTTTGTCGGCCTTTCGTAACTCGAATGTTATTCAAGGGTTCGTCCGTAAGGGTTGCGCACCGTGAAATATCGTGGCAATGTTTCTAAAGCACGCCCAACGTAACGCTAAAATATGCTTCAAGAAGTAAGTTCGTCGCGAGTCTTTATACCGCGAAACCGACGGTTAACGGAAAGTTTTTTTTTTTTTTTTCACTCCCATCTCTTTGCTCATTTCAAGCTCAGTTTTCAGTTTAGACGACGATGCGTGTTTTTTCTGTCACGTGCTTAATTCTCATTGAAACATCGCAAAATTAATTGACACAATAAAGGCTTCAACTTCACAATTCCACACAATTATTTCAACATCAAAACTTTCACGGTTCAAACTTTTATCAAATTTATATCGCTTGGTAAAACCCGAGCCGGTTCCAATTTTTTTTTTTTTTTTTTTTTATCGATATCGCACCTTCTGCGTTTTCGAACTATTTCAACGCAAATGAAAAAGGTGTCCTATGATTTATGGCTGATTTGCGACACTATATTTTTTTCGAGAAATCAGTAACTTGTGAGGCGTTAAGGAAAAGGAGTATCTCAAAGCGGGTCGGGGCGAATAGCGGATGAGAAATTCTGTTAAAATTCAGCGTGTCAGAATTGATGACACCAAGTATTAAAAGCCCGCAGCTATCTCTTCGAGTCATTCTACCTCTTTGAGGTATAAGTTGTGGGTCTAGTGAAACCGATGCAAGATAATGTATTCAAGCCAGAGAAACTGCTTACCGCCAAACATTTATATTTGCACTTAATATTCACCCCGAGAAATCTTAGCCCAGAGTGTACTCTTATTTAATTTCTTATCGCGCTTTTTTGCAGCACTCTTCCTTCTTTTGTTGTGAAAACTCGAAAACCGATTTGATTTTCGTCATATATATCGTCAACCATTTGTATGAAAATCGAACAAAAAAAAAAAAAAAACATCTGCACAAATGTTTTTTGCAGTGTACTTAAGCAAATGTTGCAGGTTTCCTTGAATTTTGCAAATTTGTTTTGCAACGAATTTAGAGGAAAATGGAAAATGGTGGGAACGAAAACGGGTGTTAAGGATCTTAGACGGACTCAGTATACAGATTCACTGTTATTTGTATTTTCGATTCGAAGTCAGAGGAGCGATTTATCAAATAGATCAATACTTTTATAGTGAACCGCCGTTGATCCCTCTGAGTGACGCGCATTACAACTTGCTTATAAAGGCGCTCCTGAATCCGTCTTCGAGTGTGCGAGACGGGAGAGAACTTTTAATTACAGAGAAAAGACGATTATGAAAGAGGGACTATGCTCCGCGTCGTAGACGAGAATCCAAGTCTTTTATAGAAATGAACGATGGCGATATGATAAAAGGACGGGTTCACAAATGGAAGTTCAGAGTAGGAGGATTATATAGAAAGTTCCGTGTCTTTATTACTAATAATGGTGATAATGGCTGATTTTCACAACCCCTCGCATTGACCGATCGAAGAAGTCTGCAAAAGATCATTTCCCTCCCGCGAAGTGCCACAAAAGTTATTAATAAAATTCATATCTGCCCTGCTTTTAAAAACGTTAAATAAATAAATACGACCCGTAACAATATAAACCATATTGTGTACGACAACGAAAATCCGTAATAATGTTACATATGTGCATTTTGCGTTGGAAACGGATGAAAATTTGATATAAAAGATAGGACAAAAGCAACGACGCATTTGTAAATAACAAATAAATCTGACAAAATGTGATTATAATTATTTCGCAGTCTCACCTTCTGATCCTTCTGCCAGATACACTGGCCCCTTTTTTCCCGAACTCGACAAATAAGCTTTGCGTCCTGGTTGGGATTCACTTCCGTATACTGTGGCGTCTCTTCAAATCTTTGTATTCCGCGACACACTGCAACATTGACAAATGCACATCATGCTTAATTAACGCTCATAACATAGTCTTTGAGATACATTAATCACAACGTTCAATCCGCCATGTTTTTTTTTACGCGCGCGCATAGATCAAAAGTGCAGAATCAAACAAAAAAAGCACAATTTTTTGTTCAAAATTGGATGATATTTTTCAGTCATCATTCATTTTAAACAAATTGGATGTTATTTTGAAATTTTTCACCCTTTTCATTGAAACTTCAATCTGATAGGTTTATCGATTTTATTTTCTAATAAACAACCTGTCAATATTAATTTTGAGCTTGGCAAAATCTTAAGTAGTAAAGCTGAATATAGTCATGAACCGAAGACAAACCCGAAGTTTGAGATCGACTTCTTACATCATGGTAACTATCATAATTAGGTTGAAGGCGGTTGCTGATGCGGCAGGCAGAATGTTAAGTACAACATCAACCTCAATCAAAATTCATCATCTAGAGGAATAAACTTACGAAATTGAGCGCCCAATATTTGTCAATCAAAGCGAGCCCAATTGTTTTAGAACTGACCACTTGCTGTTTATCAATAGATTACAATATTATAATTGAATCGTGCATTTCGTTATCATTTTATGAATCAAGGTAAATGATGTATCTACTCTGTGTTTGCATACATCGTAAAACACGCATTTGATGTTAACGAGTGCATTTATTTTGGGGTGCAGTTGACAGTTCTCGGGTGTGTGCTGCAACGTTAAAAATTCAATTTCTCATCGAGATGGACATGGTTAATAAAACAACTATACATACACCTGTGCGACAAATGGGCTATTTGATGCATACATAATATGCTATGTTGCGGCTACTAATTACTACCAGAATCGTAATTATTAGATTGCGAATCAGTTAATTTAGTATTCAAGATAACGACAGTTATTTTATTTATTTATTTTTTTTTTTCTCAACATAAATTTGTAATCGCCGGTCCAAAATGTTCATGTTTATCGAATTCAAAGTTCAGATGATTAAAATGAATATGACAAATGAAATTAACCTTTTGACGATGTTAAATTATTTTGTTTAGCAACATTCTGCCTGTGGTTAAAAAAATGTTAATAGCGATATGAGTACAGAAACTGAGTTAGCATCTACACACGTTATTAGATTTAGGCTTGCACTTTACGGCGCAGCAGTATTAAGCAAACTGTACGGGAATACTTTGCCAACTTGTGCAAATACCTTAATGAGTTGAAATGTTATTTGCTATAGCTTCGACGCGCTTTTTGACGGTAACTTTCTTGACGCTTTTTTTTTATCCCGTCGTGTGATACGTTGATAGATCCGCGCGAATTCATTAATCACGACGCCCTCCATCGCGCTTTTCAGATCGTATGAAAAGTTCGTCAAGCCCTGCCTCGAAAAATCCTTTTATCTTTAAAGAGTCGCAAAAAGTGCTTTTTCAGGCACCCGAAGTTTTCGGTGCGATTTATCATATTGATAGATGCGAGCCAGTCTAAATCGCGATATGATTCGGATAGCAACATGAACACGGCAAATGCACGCCATTAATTAAGATTTATGAGATTGATGCGACTCGGCCAATGAAATTGATAATGATCTTTCTCGGGACTTTTTTTCTTTCATTCATGTTTGATGTATTGTTCACGGAGATTGAAAAGAGCCAAATGGTCTACATTTGACTGAGACAAAACGAAAGACGGTGCACGCTAGCCGGATCGACGGGACAGGCGAGCTGATTGTCTCGGTCTCGAGTATTGTTGCTGTGCGGTTCAAACTCTATCGTTTCTGCAAGTAATTTATTATGTTTCGCTCGGAAATTAACGCCTCCATTGGAAAATAATCATTACGAACAAACATAAGACGCGCCACTTTAACAGCTATTCCAAACTCTGACAGAAACCTAATTAAAATTAATACTCGAGGAATTGCCCTGAGAATTTATTTTGCGTTTGTTCAACTTTTGTTTTTATCTTATTTAGAAATTTATACTTAATCCTTGAACTTTTACTATTTGAGGTTAATTAGGGTAATTGTGACATTAATAGGTTGTGCAACGTAAATTTGGATAGTGTCAAATTTACCCAGTGTGTCTTAATTCGCCGAGCTGCTATGCATAAAATCAAAAAAGCATTTCGAAAAGACGTTTTACCACTGACAAAATTTAATATGGTTATAATGATGTTGCAAAAGATACGATCGGACAATGTGCAATAATGGATTTCGGTGGAAACCTCTCGGGTCAATGCGCCATATGGCACCTACTCATTTCTACGTGTATAGAATGCGACGTTAATAGTTGCCGAAGTTATCCCGGTTCGACCAAAACTTTCGTAGAATTATTCTCGCACGTTTCCAGTCACTGGAACCTGATTTATTATAGTACACCTAGATAAACTGTTCATTGCAGTTTCTGCCCAACAGATTCTCTGGAGAATTTCATTACGCAAGTACTTATAATTAATTAATAACGCGTTTCAGACTTAACAATTATTCATTTCCAGGCGAGTGTACTTGCATGTGATACTAAGCACATTGTTTCTTCATTACAGAAGTATAACTAAAACTGAGACCTTCCTATATTTCAAGCTCTCCTCGAGTTATAAGAGAAGAAACCAAACAATTGATTGCAAAACAGATTGTGAGATTGATTTTAGATAAAATTGTTTGAAAAAAGGGAGTTAATCTCTCTCTGAAAAAAAAAAAAAAAAAAAAAAAAAAAAAAACTTAGACGGTTTCGGGATTATCTTTTTACCCCCGGAGATAATCCGCTGGTGGAAAATAGATGTACAAATGATATGGTTGAAAAATTCATCGGCAAAGATTGGAGGTAGCGCAAGGTCCATAAATTTTGTTTGCACTCAATTAAAATATTCGTATGTGTTCAGTGATAAAGTTCGTATTTGAGCTGGCGACGTACAATGTATGTTTGATGGTTCAACGAAGTGTGGGGAAAGGCACAGATACCTGTGCATTAAGCTTTGAATTACGTGACTCATCACATAGAGTGGAGCTTAACGTCGGAGCTTGTTAATTACATCCCCCCGATACTGCAAAATCCATGAAATGAGGCGAGCTGCATAACCCGCAAAACACTCGACCGGTTAAGTTATGCTTATGGGAAAGTATTATAATTTCATAAGTTACCAATACGTTTATGGCCAATCATAACATGAAATCAAAGAACTTCCCAATAGGTCCTAAACTAGAAGCTGAATGTACTTTTATTAACAACGATTTTTGAAAATTCGTGTTCATTTTACTGCAATTGTTACTT
Organism: Trissolcus brochymenae; assembly: GCA_030523145.1. Classification (NCBI taxonomy): domain Eukaryota; kingdom Metazoa; phylum Arthropoda; class Insecta; order Hymenoptera; family Scelionidae; genus Trissolcus; species Trissolcus brochymenae. The sequence continues at coordinate 5,943 of JAQQRF010000176.1, forward strand.
TTTTAATAAATATTTTACAAAGTACCTCGAGAAATACAGTAAGCCACTTGTACCGTATTGTATATATGAATATAAACCAGAAGTTTTTGAAACGAGTTTATAAAATCTGAGCCAAAATTTTAAGTTTGTATAATCCTCTGTTAAGATTATTGACAACGGCGAAAACAAATAACTCGTTAAATAGTTTTTTGCAGCGTAAGATGAAATGTTAAGATTGGCGCTTATTATTTGATTATCACTTTCGTAATGAAGAGCCGACGTTTATAGTAGACGTAGGAAACGTAAAGTCTGCGTACTGCAGCGGTTGGTAATGAGTGCAAAGTAAACGATGAAATACCGCGACTGAACAGAAGGGTCGCCGGTGGCTCATTAAACCTCATTTAGAAAGCGAAGAGTCCTCCGACTCAACGGCCTGCCTTATCCATTTCTTTTCTCGCAAAAAGACAATTTTGCGACGCACAAAGCACCGCTTATACTTACGCATTAGTACCCGAGGTTAAGCCGGAGCCATTCTTAATTAACGTCGTCGATTAATTGTCGACTGCTTTTAGCTTTTCCGCCCAGTATTGAATTGGGTCTGTAATTATTAACAGTTAAAACCTGCGAAAATTTATGCCTGCATGAACCCTCACCCATTTTGCAAATTTTATGATAAATAGAGGCAGTTGAGGTAATTGTGGCGCTTGAATAAATTTGCTTATTTAGAACAATGATAATTGAAATTAAGGATTTAAATTATTAAAAAGGTCAGAAAAAAATTGTCTTGAATAAATGCGTGAAACTAATTTTGAGAGTGTCATAATCACCCCAATTTAAATGAAGTTAGATAATTCGGAATAGTTTAAAGCTTTCATCAGTGTATAATTTAAATGACTAAAATAATATTTTTAAATAATTTATCAGTCAAGAAGGAACCACATTAGACATCAGAAACGCCCGATCGAATTTCTATGAGGTTTACGATATAATTGTAACTTAGTTAAACTGTCCTTGTCTCTCAACATATCAGGTGGGTCGTTATGATAATCACATTACTTGTCAACCATGCACACACGCCGTAAGACTTGGATGGTTTTCAAACATTGTAAAAATTATTTTTCTTTATGATAACAAAACATTTAAACAGAACTTTCAATTTCTTAACATTTTTTTGACCATTTTATCCTCAAATTAGCATGACTAAGATTTGTAAAATGAAATAACGCTTAGGGGAATTTTCGTTTTCTCTCTCATTCTTTATACATACATGCTTTGTGAAAGGTTCATGTTTACTTTAATTGCTGGGTATACAAGAAACGAATTGTCACGGCTCTGTGAACCTTTTGCTGAGTTTGCGTATTTCATTTTTATTTCAATTTCGGAACACATGCCTGAATAACATAGGAAGAATGATTTTTCAAATACGTTGAAGTTGGATATAATGGGAAATCGTGCGCTGGATCGGAAACTCTAAATGAACTTCTGAAATTTAACAAAACGTACACTAAAAAATTATACATTCGAAGAAAGATCGTGTACACGTTTTTTTTTTAACTTATATATATCATTAAAAATAATATAACGAGTGAAATACCCTTTGGAAATGAAAATCAAGGTGGTTTTAACGGTGGATGAAAAATTTTAGAATAACATGAAATAATTCAAAATCTACTTTCTAGCTTTACTGAAATTATAAATTAAACAAACACATAATTTGAGAGTAACTATCAAATTTTTCCTATTATTTTATACAATGACTTGAAAATGTTAAAATTTGTTTCAACTGATTATTTAGACGATTATCAGAGAAATTTGAAAAATGAGCCACAAATGGTACACGTTAGCAAGTAATTTAAAAAATGGTATTTTTATTGTTTCACTAGTACCACCTGAAATCGCATGACCAGTTGAATACAGATTTCATTCGGTCGGCATAAGAAACGCTACACTGCAGGACATTTGGTGTTTGCTAGAATGGAAGAAACAAGAGGAACAGGAAGTCCAAATGAAATTATAAGGTCGTAGTTGGCTCAGGCTTGCTCTGGCTGATGGAAATAGTGGGTACGGAGGTTGAAGCTTCGAAGTGGCTTAATTAGTCGGTAATTGCTACTGTCTGCACTCACGACAATAGAACATGACGATTGGAACTTTACCGAATGACATGAACGCATACGGAATATGTTAACGATTCGGTGATAGTCTAATATCGACAATATGGAAATTGCACGGATGCGCATCAATCGAGTATTAATAACAGGCGAAACAAATTAGCTCATTCAACATCCTCCTGGGCTCTAACTTTGAATAATAAATTACGTTTCACCTCAGTCAAATGCCCCCTCGCCACTCCCCACCCTGTTCGTTGACTTTTCAGAAAAGTAAATTTCGCCAAAGTCAAATTTTGTACCGTCGGTTGACGTTTTTTATTGACTTTTCAGTTGGTATATTAATGTTTGACGTAAGTGTAAATATTAAAACTTGAGGTTGGGTTTATTCGAGCGATTTTGACTGTTCGCGCTAACGTTGGAAGAAAATTTGGATTGTAAAGCGTCGAAAATTCGTCTGCGCACCGAGCGATCCGGTAAAAATATAATAATTAGACTGCTTGACGGAGGTTAAAATTAATTTTATCGCTGTAATAATCTTACTTTGGCGAGCGCGGCAACTACTCGTAACTGCTCTCTCGCACCGTCGATTCAAAGTTTTTTTTTTTTTCTAATTAATGTCTGGGCAGGAAAAGTCGGCCAAGTAACTAGTTTTCCATTATGCCCGCGATACCGGCCTATTGAATTCAAACGCTTTTGCGTCGCATTTATTCATGTTTCACAGCATCGTTCGCCATTTTTGCTTCAATTATTTCACCAGTCTTAACAAGTGAAAACTTTTTCACCAGTTTCGCGTTACTTGATTGAAAATATTGTGAATATTTCATAATAATGGAAACATATTTGGACCTCAGGCTTTTAAAATCTCCTTTCGTTCGTCTTGAGCTTAAATTTGCAGATGTATCTGTTAAAAAAAATATTTGTCCTCCTTAGTATATATATATACGTATATAAAAACGCTGCACAATTATTTGAACCGACGATGATGTAAAATATTTTTCTGCCATTTTCACAGAAAATATATAATTCGTATGAAAAAAAAAAAATTAGAACCAAAAGTAATGACTGTCGCTAAACTTGGGCGGTGCGAAATTACTCACATTTTAAAAGTACTTTATTAACGTAAACCTCGGGCAAAAAAATTTGCGTTCATTTTGCGCGACACACGAATGGCTGCCTCTCCTCTCTGTATCGCTAATGTGAACCATTATATCTGAAACATGCAAGCGTTATGAAGTACGCTCTACCTTGACGTTTTGCAGTCAACAGTTTGTGTGCATTGCATGCTGTGACGCTGATTTATTAATACAAATATGAAAAATAAAATACAAATTTTTTATAAACCTTTTCATACGCAGTTTTACTAGCTCAAACATGTTTTCATACCCGTTTAAACAATGCTTATTTTTTAATTTTACGAAGTATATTTATCCCGGCAAAAATTAGAGGTCCATAAAATTTTCCGAATAACATCAAAAGCATCGTATGAACATTCCTTTTTCTTTTTTTTTTTCAAATTATTTTCTTCTCTCTGTCAAAAAATGAACCTCTGCTCCTCTCAGCATTGATAATTACATCGGCATCAAAACCAATTGGATAACCATATCCGGAGCAATCAGTGACAAACTTCGGAAAATTCTTTGATTAAACAGTCGGCAAAGCACAATCTTCGCGACGATAAAAACATCAAACGAATGGAAATTCTCTGATTAAGTAGCATTGAATATTTGTTTCAATGGAATTACAACTCGCCTTCAGTGACAAAAGAAAATGTACCACAGTGTCTGTGTATATCTGCGAGTCTCGTTAAGCCACCATAACTAATTTCTTATAAATGGTTTTCACTCGAGTGATTCTCAGCAATTAAAGCGTCTTTTGTGTTCAAGTCTGAACTCCTCGTCTTCTGCTGTAAGGTAACTTGAAATTTTATATAGAAATAGTGAAGCTTATATACCGAACGTTTAATGCATAAACGATTATTATAACAGTTATTATTATTTTCATCTTCAAATAGATCAACAGCTTCAACGAACATTAAATTCTCTTTTGACCCGGTTTATTTGATTGTGTATCGTTACAAAATTATGATATGCAGTAGCAGTAGATTTTTTTTTTCATCTCCCAACTGGTGTTTGCACTGGATAAATAATGAAACTGGACAGAATTTTTATAATAATCATTTGTTTTAATTCAATTACCTCATATATGTTCAAACTGAAAATTATTAAAGAATATCGCAATCTCGGTGCTAATTAGTTTTTTTGAATAAAAAGCACAATCGATGGTTGATCGCTCAAACGGTTTTAATGAAGAAACGTCTACAGTTATATCGTTTATGTGAACTATACATAGTAAAATTTTATCCTATTTTCACAAGCAATTTCCTGCTGGCTTGGCAGAATGCTGCGCGAAATTTAATCCTACAGAATAAAATCGTGGTAAATCGCGCTTTTTATCATTGCTTTAATAAGCACTATTCCGTAATGCTCAACTGGTATAACGATGTTTCCTGCATCACAAAGTCCATGACTTCGCAAACTGTCAGATAAGTGTAAAGCACTAACTAACATTCAAGTTTTATGTGGATTTCAAGCTGCGAGTTCCACTCTCGCATTTCATCCACTTTATTTATTCATAAATTCATCTGGTAACAATATCGAGATGGAAATGCAGACAAATTTGACGCCAACATTTTTCAACTACAAAATGGTTCACAAACATTGTTTCTTTGTTGTTGTTTTTTTTAAACAATATTTAATTTTTGTTCTTGTATATTAAGTCCAAGAATAATTCATAGCCGAGACTATAGTTGGTTTCATTAGTCCATATTTGTTTACCATTAGCGTTGAAACCGCTTCCCTGTGACATCAACTGTGGAAGAACTTGTGACTCAATTACGCATTTGCTTCAATGGTTCGAATTCGTATCGAATAAATTGATAATTCTGCTCGAACAGATTGCGAGCGAATTTCAACGCCGGCCAATGTAACGAACACTCGTCATTAATGAAACACAACGTTCAACGCTATATTAAAACTGCGAAAACACTACCCCAAAGCCATTTTTTTCTACCACAAAAAAAAATTGAGTCCGACGCACAAATCAAAGCAAATCATTTACATGGGGGTATACACTAATGGTTTAATGGAAACAATGCCTTTTTATTGTCATTCAATTTTATGCTCAGAATACGAAACCATAGGACATATATTGATCCAATATAGTGCCCGTCTGACCGCATATTGGCTCGTACTACTGATAATAAAAAATTGCAGCTCACCGATTTATGTTGGCAATATAATGTAAAGCAATTGTTGATGACGAAAATTGATAATCCAAATACAAACACCGTGTCTATTACGTAGAGGTGTGATTTTTTGTTTTAATTAAATGTCAACTAATTGGTTTAATTCTATCATTTGTCAAGGAGAATGGATACTATATTGAATTCATACTGTGATACATTACTCTCATATTGACCGTCCATTCAAACATTTGTGCGCGAGATGAATTCGTATTTGTCAATCAATCAGCACTACATCTTTCTGATGAATCGAATTGAATTTGCAAAAAACATTCTGCAAACATTCCGCCTTTATTATATATCGCAAACCAAACGAATTAGCATTATTGTAATTTTTACCAATTAACGGTCGTGCACTTGACATGAAAAATTGGTTCTTGTTTTGTAATACCCGGACGAAGTTTTAATGATACGTTCTTCGTATGTACATTATCTATCCTAACTAAACTAATAATTCCACCATCGGAAATTAATTTGGATCTATGAAGTACCCCTGATAATTTGCATACTTGACGAACACTACAATGTTTCAAGTTTTATTGCAATTGATTAACAGTAATCGAGTTTAGTAAAGAACAAAATGTTTTGAAATAATTACATAATGAAATGTTTCTTGTTGCAGTAAAATGTATGAGAAAAATGTATCGACAAAATTTTAATTGTTGAAATAATGCGAACGATTAAACCAAGATAAATATACAATCGATAAGAAACAATTCAGCTAATAGTTCACAGGGAAACATTGATGAAATAGTTCAAGTCTAATGGCATCAATTGATTTCGTTCGGTAGTAAATACATAGTCCTAGTTTACTATTTGAACAAGCAAACGAAGTTTGACTAATTTCAACAAACGTCAACGCATTGATGGCAAGTCAATTTCGCCATCATACTTGAAGTGTTGAATAAAAAAATAGGAAACACCACGTCGATTGACTTTTAAATTTTGATCCTCTCGTTGTTTCCTTTTTTTTTTTTTTTTTTTTTTTTTTTTTTTTTTTTTTTTTTTTATTTTATGTTTGCACTATTTGTTCGCACGAAAATAAATCTAAACATCGCGTCATAAACTGACCTATTTTCAGCAACACAAATTGTACAAACGCTCTTTTTTCACTTTTCACGGTTGTATGCAAAAGTGTCGAGTTTTGGTGCACGAAATGCGCATGGCACCGGTAAGACTTTTCAGTGATTCGATTAGTTGGGCACACAAAGAACTCTTGATCAAAACGAACTCAAACGATCTCAGAACTGACCTGCATCGGTGCACGTACAATCAATACAATGACAAAAGATAAATCACTGAAGACTCTATCATGTCATTGCACAATATCTTCAGTTAATCGAACCGTAGCCAAAGCCGCGACGCAGTTAATGTTTTCGGCTGCTTTCATATTGCAGTTTCCATCTTCTCTCCTGGACAACTTACGTTTATCAGAATTATATATCTCGGCCTCAAATATATAACAGAGGACAGAACTGAAATCATGAAAGAGAAAGGGTTGACCGAGATATTAAATTAAATTTATGGTATGCTGAATTTGTTGACAACTGGAATTTCGACAGGGGGATGAAATTTAATGCGTGCAGAGAGTGGAGCTCGAGTTATGGCCCAAACATTGAATGTAATCCAAAAAGTGTGTTATGCCCTTCAGATAATCGATGGTGTGCGAACTCTCGACACTCTCGTCACGTTCAGCACGTCAAAAACAATGTGAAAATTAACCTCCGACCTACACACTCTCTGATGGAATGATAAATTAGTGGATGTAATTCATTTCCTGAGATTTATCTATTAAATTACTCCCAGAGATGTTGCAAAGAGATAAAAATAGTTGAAGGTGTAGCTGCAAAATAAAATGATTCATTTAAAATTGATAATAATGGTGATGATTAATATGAATAAATTACTCGTTTGGTTGAAAACAAGAGACAAACAAATTTGTCGATTGAAATGTTTTTCAACGTTTGAATTAAAAAAACATGACCTAAAATAATGTGTAAAAATTTCATCAGGATCAGTCGATTCATATTGATGATAAAGAAAGCATGGACTTCATATTGTGCAGCTGAATGTCAGAATGACAAATTTGAATGCTCTATGGCAAACAGACAAATAATTGATCATCGTCTATTTTCATTCGCTGCGTTCGGTTGCGTGCGTATCAATTGTTAATTCCACTTCTATTCTTATGGGTAACACAATAGGTGTAGGTTTCGAGCGAATGAGAATTTTTTGTAGACCGACGACTCTTTCTCTAACGCAAACGTTAGAGGAACGGCCATTATTACCAAGAATGACGTTACAGATCGGTTTCCCTCGAATCAAGCTCGAGATCACGACGCGCAACGCTGTGTGTTGTGTCTGGCTTTAATTGTTTTCATATATCACCGCGATACAAATATTTACCCAACTGATTAAATTCTGAAGCATTTGTCAAAAAATATTTGCAAAATGTAATCAATCAAAGATTCAGTTACACTGTTAGACATATTTCTCTGAAATATCCATTCAAAAATTTAAAAACAATTTTTATATGTTTCATTTAGAATTTTATAAAACAAACCATATTCGACGAAATGTACACCGTTGGAAAATTCAACATACAATGTAAATACACTCAGCGTGTAAGTTACTGGGCCATCTAAAAATTTCGAAAAAAAACGGCCACACTTTTAACAGTCACGAGTTTGACAGTTTTTAATCGGAAAACAGTCTTGTTTTATGTTTTTAAATTGAAGCTTGAAAAGTCAGCTACAAAAATCGTTTGTGAGAAAAAATTTGTATAAGAAGCAGATTTACAAGATACTGTTGGAAAATTTTGGAGGCTGTAATATTTTGCAGGGAAAAAAATTACAACTTTAAATCACTTTAGCAATTGAATGAGCGATAATTTAGTATAGTTGATGAAGATTAAAAATGATGTTCAAATGTTCATCTGACATGCATAAAAAAATTTTTATGCGAAATAAACAAAATATATGCGCGTTTTCGGCTAATTTAGCCAAATGTTAAGCAATCGTGATGTGTTCGAATGTGCGTGTTTGTGGATGCACACGTGTACGATTTGCTTCTATAAAACGCAAGCATCATGAAAGAGCATAAACAAACATATGAATCAGTGTAAAAATATGGGCTAATTAAAAACAAACGTTATTCCGCGTTCATAAGCTGAAACACCGCGAGGGATCAAAAATAAAAAGCACGCACACTTTTTCGGCACTAGATCAAGCCAATTTAACCGTAAACAAATAAGGGGACTGCGGAAAAAGAGAAGAGCATAAAAATAAAGAATCAAGAGCAAATCGCAAACGAAAGCTTCGTTTGATTAATCTGACAGGACGAGAACGAGCTGGCTGGTATATTTTACGCTCTACGCGTTGCGTTTGATCACAAAATATGCTTCCCGCGCGGCAAATATTTTATCCCCTTTTTCTTATCACAATGAATGTTTCTCGCTGTATTACGTGTTCGGATAAATATTCATTAGAGGCTTTTTTCTTGTTGTCTCGCGCTAAGGCGAGATGTAGGAACGGTCGGCGCACATCTTGGACCATTCCATTTAGCGAGAAATACAGCGTGAACGGACGGCGAGTCTGTGAAACGGCAAGTCGGCATCGGTATCCTTATCGATTTGTAGGTACGTTCACTTGAATTCACGTACTTTTATTTCCTCGTTCACTAAAGCGGTAAATCTTGTCCGCCTGCTAGGTGGCTGGTGACTAAAGTTGATAGCGGTTGCGATGCTACGGACGAAGAAGAAAGAACGGGATGAGAAAGAGCGAGAAGAAGACGCAACGAATGAGAGAGCGAGAGAGAGAGAGAGATAGTTTGAAACTTTGCCGGTACATCTCGATCGAATTTCGTGCGTTAGTGTCTGCTCGGCAACACAAGCAGGCGTCTGTTCGCTCACTTTATGTAGGTGTGTGCAAGTCAGCTAACTGTAACTTGCTCCCGGTGGTTCACATAAGGGGCCAGTACCACGGATACATAATGCAAACAGTTTGGCCCAAGCCCGGTCACAACTTTAACTTAGTTTGCCTTGTAGGTAAAGGTAATTACATTTAGCCTGACGTCTGTATAGCTTCCCCGCAGTTTCACCAACGCCTCCTAAATCCAAATCAAAACGCACTTTTAGCCGCCACGACAAACTTAACGTTGCGTATTAAATGACGGCATTGTGAGCTCGCTGATGCAATTATTCGTCTGAGTCAGACGTACTCCGTGCATACCTCGTCATTTCTGTGTGACGACCATAACCCGCAATAATTCCACATGTACACACTCAATCTCTTAACTTCAGTCCGAACAGATATTTAAAGTCAACCTGAGAACAGATCGATATAGATATATCACGAACTTTGATTTATTCCGATATTTTCACGGATAATATTTCTTCCTAAACTTCCAAGCTTCAATTTAAAAACACAGGATCCCATCTGACAAGTGCCATGATCAATTTCATTGTAGGAAGAAAAAATGAAAATTAAATTGTCGAGAGATTTTTTTTTTTTTTTTTTTTTGAACAGTTTTTGAAATTGATCGATATTTTTTTTATCTCTCGTCTATCAATACCGATAGGTGATATTTAGGTTGAGCAACATTTAACATTTTGTTTTGCGCCAACTGTAAAACTGATTCGGATGAAATAAAAGCTACACCAAACAACACTCCTGCTTTCGACTATAAAAACATAAATTTATATGATACTGATGCATTAATTAACGTTGTTTCCTTTCTGAATATTGCTTTAAATAAGTTCATAGGTTGGATGCTGGACTCTCTCTCTGGTTCGACAAATATACATTTTTACCATATTTACAGTTCGTTTGCTCATACATTTTTGTTCTGTTTATTTTATTCTTGTTTTCTATGTCATCCAATTGAATGCTTTTATTTTTATTTGCAACGTTTTTATTTGATTTGTTTTGTTTTATGTTTTTTTTTTTGCCCCCATCTAGTAATTTTTTCTGATTGTTTTTCATGTATCATCGAATATTTATAAATGATACTAAGGAACAAAAAACTAGATCGTGTTTATATCTTTGACACTTTTTCTCGCTTCTTAGAGTCTATCTTTTGAAATATACTTATTCAAAGTTCATAATTTTAGACCGTCGAAGAAATAATCTGAGTATCAAGAAACCCATTATTCACTATTAAAAGCAAAAATGTTTCGAGGTAAAATTATCAAGAATGATTGAGCGAATGCAAATTTTGTCACGTTTTTCATGAAAATAGTGTCAACAGTAATAACGAGGTTATCTTGTATGGAAATATTTCTTACAGAGCATTTCAGCGTTACGTTTCTCGGGAAAAAAATTTATATAAGTATACGCATTGCAAAAATTGCTATCAATTCACGATTTTCCTTTGGAACTAGCCGGGAAAACAAATGTGCAAAAATTTATGAACAATTTTCTACCAGCCTTTGCATTTCAACCTCACAGTTGGAACGACGAAAAATGCACGAAATTGTTAACGTTATTAAGTAATCAGCTCGGTCGACGGACAAATAGTGAATATAAGCGAATGAGAACGGATTTCAGGACCTGTTTAACATGGATTTCATGGCCTGATTGCTGCAACAATGTGTACGCGCGCATAATAAATGTAATAATAACAATCGTAATTATTGAAATAACAATATCAATCAATACTACATATGATTAGTAAAGGATAACCTATCTGCGTAGAAATTTCTCACTGTGGAAATAACCTGCGGCGGTTACAAAATAAAAATGGTTGTTTTTTTTTTTTTTTCAAAAAAATCAGAACTCCGGAAACAAATTTTGACAGATGGATCAAACTTCTGCTCCATCGGTATGTCAACTTAGCCAATGCCTCGGTCATTCACGTTCATACACACATGGTGAATTAAGCACGATATTCGGTAGTGGATTTATCGATACTGACCTAATTTCAAAACGTGGAATCATCACGCATGGTGAATTTCCATTGCTCATAGCTCGACTAACTTAAAATTTTCAGTCGCAATCAATGCCAATGATAATCATCATAGTGAACGAAAAAGAAGAAGAAATAAAAAATTGATTCACAAATTCAGTTCAGTACAGTTTCAAACGCAATTAATGTTCTCAATGTTTTATTTAACTTTGCTCACTTTTTTTTGCGGGTTACCCGCTCGAACTAAAGAGTGACAACATTTTTGAACACGAAAAGCGCCTCTACCTAGATTCCTTAAATTCACTTTTCCCCCCTCACTCTCGATTCAATTGGAATTCCATGTTATTCGATTTTGCGAATATTCGTTATCTAGTCCCATAGTAAAAAAAAAAAAAAAAAAAGCAAAATTACTTGACCAGAAAATCGGGAATATGAGGAGCCTGAATCCGACTGTTTGATAGATTATCACTGCTACATTCATCTGGCCGTGAAACATATGACACGGATTACACTGCATTACGGCTGTTTCGACCAGATTTAAGGCCTGTAACGCAGCGTAGCGATTTTAATGCAACGTGTATATTATTTGTGCTAGATTCGTTGCCAGTTCAATTCAATGGAATTAGTCATCACTAGAAAGAACGATAATAATTATAATAACAATAATATCATTATCCTTTTGCTTTGACGCAATTTGAATGATTCGTTGAACAAATTTATAGATTCATAATTAGCATTTTTGAAGTACCAAAGACACAAACAACAAACAAGTATGCAAATTTGACAAATTTTGAATGTATGAAGCATATTTATTCTTGATTGATATATCAAGCTTCATATCAGTTTCAACTGAGGAAGAAGAGGATTAGATCTGGGGGATAAATTTTGCGTCAGCATCAGGGGCTGATACATTTTTGTTGCCCGTCAAATGAGCAACAAATAATCGGGCATTGTTTTGTGCGTTGCACGGCTGATGCACAAACGAGAGGGTTTGCGTGCAAACAATACCGCATCGGTTCAGGACAGAACTTTTCAAGCCCGAGAACAATGCTAAGAGACGTGCGACAGACGCTTTAATTAAACGCATCGTCAGCTCTGTATGACGACACGCCATGGTCTATGGATCTTGCACGTAGGCACTCGCCCGGTCTCTCCTGTGCATAGATTATTTACACACGAATCCGCAGGTGCGTCATATCTGAATGGCTCTTGCGCATTACGCAAAGATAAGTGGTATCCCCCGAATACAAATAGTCCCAACTCGCGAACAATACAATACCAATTACTCCAACAAAAATAAGCAACGACGTTCTTCGTTATGAGGCTCTTTTTTTCACCATCCATCTTTCTCAGCCATCTTGCTTTGGCTCTGTTCGCTAGACTCATTCGTACAAATATTTCACAATCCAATTATAATTCTCTGTTTTTCGTTCGTCTCTTTTTTATTTTTTTTTTTTTTTTTTGTTATCACTATCCCTCTTCTTCTCTGATTATATTCAACTTTAGGGACACACACAAAAGGGACGTATAACTCAAAAATTAAAATTTTCAAACCATATTATACAATTAACTCGCGACGAAAAAGGAGGCTTTGTCATTTGAGTCGTGGCGTTGTTTCAAAAATAATCCCTCAAAAATGATCTTCGTTACAGCCGGACGAAATTGTAGAGGTACTGAAATGGCGACACGTAATACGCTCGTGCATATGGAATATACCGTCATAATTACAACGGTGCCTTTGTGTCAGTCGGACATCACGTCGACCTATACTACTTGCACTACAGCATCAATAAACCGTCCGAGATACGAATTATCATGAAAATAATATTTTCAAACAACCTGACAGTGTAACATTATGATTTTAATTCATCATTTTTGCATTGTTCTCGATCCTTACAAATTGTGGATTGTTTGGTTGTTTTCATTCATCTGTTGTTTGTTAATGATTTTTAAATTCATGAAATGGCAGTTGAAAAAGAAAAATGTTTTTTCTCTCTCTCTCTCTCTCAAGTCATCTAATAGTCCGTATCAGTGCGACTCTTGTAAAAGTTCCTAAAGCGATGAACTTACGGCTGCAATTCAACGTATGGGAAAATAAAATCACTCTCGCGTTGGGTTATATCGAGTTAAATGAACGCGCAGGTTTGCTTGGCAAAAGTTCCGAGGCTTTGCGGAGCTTGTATGAGCATTCACTGACCAAAGGCAAATACGAACATTCCTAACCAGAGGCTGTTTTTAAAAGTAGCGTGTACGTTTATTTATCCACTCGTTCTCAGTTGTATACAACGTTGAAAACGCTACGCAGACACACACACAGTCAGAGCACTTTTTTTTTCTCATTAACCGAGCTTATTGTCAGTTATGAATATTTTAGAAACTTATAATTTGCCAGATTCGAAAAAAAAAAAAAAAAAAAAAAAAAAAAAAAAAAAAAAAAAAACAAAAAAAAAAAAAGAAAAAAAAAAAAAAAAAAAAAAAAAAAAAAAAAAAAAAAAAAAAAAAAAAAAAAAAAAAAAAAAAAAAAAAAAAAAAAAAAAAAAATGGAAAGTTGTAAATCCAAATGAACTTCCTCTTCATTAGAGAATTTCAAAGAAATTAGCGCAGTGATAATGAACTTATTCAAATTGAAGCGCAAACGATAGATGAAAAAAAGAGAGAGAAGAGATAGAGAGGTTAGAAAATCAGGGCTATACGATGAGAACGAGAAGAAAAATGTTGGAATGGCCCCGAAGACAAAGGCAGCCGAGTGCGCATGCAAAGTCCTGCTTTTTCAGCGTGTGGCGAGGTCCCACCTTTTCCTCTCCGGACATACGTTGGACTTGGCGAAATTTATTCGTCTGCACAACCCCTTAAATCACCTCCTCGTTCCCGGACTGCGCACCGTTTGCGGAGAACAGCGGCGCATATTTTATTTTCAAAAAGCTGGCCGCATTGACAATTTGCAACGGCTTTATGTAAATGCGCCGTCACGTACTCGTGCCACAGTAAGGGAGGTGATAAAAAAGACCAGGCGAGAGAAAAAGAGAAGGCCAACAAAAAAAAGGACCGTCGCGCAATTTCAAATACACCGACTGGCGCAAGTGCACATGTCGAGCCAGTCGCATTTCTATTAAAGCTAATCGAACTCTATGCGAGCCGCTGTCTTTTATTGCTATTGTAAATCCACCGAGATTTTTGTTGCAGTTTACCATTTTTCCTATGCAAAGGATGCTGCGCAACGCAAACTGAACGAATTTGTATTTTGCTCTCTCTAGCATTGATGCCCTCGTTTCGGGAGGGTCAATTACTCTTTTTTTTTCTTTTTTTTCTGTTTTTTTTTTTTTATGAATTAATCACACTCATTTTATAATCTTGTTCGTCACTCGTAGTGGATTCAGTTATAACAACAGCGGAATAAGTCAAAAGTGTTTTTAATAATATCACTCATTTTTCTCCCTCAAGATATAAGAGAATTAAGTCTCTGAAAAAGAACATTTTTATTTCTCTCTTAACGAATTAAGCGATTTAGCAGGTCCAAGATTAATTGTTCTCCCTTATTTCCTTTTCTAACGCCATATGGCATCCTCCAGGTTTTATATGTCGAAATCGCCGACAAAGCAGTTAGAACGGAATAAAAAAGTCTCCAGAGCGTATTAAAAATAAAATATAGAGAATTAATAAAAAAAAAAAAAAAACGATACGTGTACTGAAAAATATTTCTTTAAAATAATCGCTTTGATCTGTTACCTAATTCAATTTAATTCGTAAGTATGGGAGAAAGAGGGAAAAAAAAATCTTCAGAAAATGTAATATGGACAAGATATAAAACGACAGAGGAAAATATCTTCGTCATAAATATACAGACGCGTACAAACTATAAAACACTCATTAAATTGAACAAAAAACAAAATATACTTTTTCATGCGTTTGCTTTTCAGATTGAATCCGGAACAATGGGTGCTACGGCAAACAAACTTTTCTTCAACTGTGAACTGTTGGTATAATTAATTTTCCTCGCTCGCGAATGTACAATAAACAAACGGATTGATTTAAACATATAGAAAAAAAGTTGTCCATTGGACAAAGCGATGATGGAATTATGTATGGCACAATAAGCAGTGTCTGGAAAAGTAGCGAAAACGAGTTCGCAACACGTAACGTGTTTTGTTCCATCAGTTCATTTAACGATTCGATAGTCACGTTCGAGCATTTGCTTTGCTTGAAACGAATCCGTCAAAAGCACATGTTTTCTCATATTGAACTGCATAAAGACGGCGCAAACAGAGACCCGAATTCGCGCTCAGCGGTATGTAAAATTTTTAGTTATCGAAATATTTGTTTAACGAAAACAGAGCGTGTGGATGACCCAAACTTTAATGGCACAACGCAAAAAAAACGGAGACTGCAATTTCACGTATAAAGCTTTTTTGCTTCCATCCCTCTCCCCCGCCCCCCTCCAACAAAAAGTAAATGAAGAACAGAAGCTGGAATAAATGAAAAAAAAAGGAATGAACACATTCGGAGTGATTCGCACAAGAAAACTTATTGATTAGAAAATTAAATTGCACAATAGATGGCTGGGGATTCAATTACCATCCGGGTACGAAATCGAAGTTGATTTTGTTCGTCGAACAACTTAAAAGACGTGCCGAGTTCCGTTTGAATCACTTTTATTATATTTCACGTCATTGCCAAACCGCGGAATATGATTGTTATATTATTATTTTTATTTTCTTCGCTCGTCGTTTTTCGAAAACAAAAAAATGATCCTAATCGTGACGAGTGAACATGTTTAATTTGTACAACTTTTGTCAGAGTGTCGGAAGAAAAAGCGGTCATAAAAGTAGCAATATTAATTCTGTAGGAATACACCGCAACGCGTTATACTAACGTATGGAATGCAATTTAGACCTGAGAATTTTTCGTCAGGAAAAGGAATGTAAACACATTGTTAGACAGCTTGACGTTTATCACACTCAAGAAACAAATAACGCGGTTCAAGCCAGACATATTTCGCTTCACAAAGCGAAAATTATTTGTTTCTTCACTGACTTTCCTTCGCTCCTCAAACATAAAGTGGAATAACTTTTCTCTTCAATAAAAGTTATTACAAACGTTTTCAAACAAGACACGATGATGCGTTTATTGCCGCACGATGATAATTACAAGCTTCTTTGAGAACATATTTTGCGGAGTTTCATGAGAGGAAAAGCGTGTGCAAACTGATATACCATTAAAATAGAGAAACGTGTCTTAAAACTCATCTTCAGGGATGTGATTCATTCGAATTCCTGATAGATAATATTTCGAAAGGCGCGCGCGGTGAAAATGAAACTCGTACAATCTAATCTCGAACCAGCCAGGACTGTTAGAATCTCAGATATCCACGACGGATTCGACAGACGCATCGTGTTTTGTATCTGAAATGCACAGTGTACGAGAGATAGAAATCTCATACGAATGAAACTGAATTTTAAATGATGAAATGTAGGCTCTTCTGAAAAAAAAAAAAACAGACCAAACTAACAACAAAAATCCACTCACAATTTTTTATACATTCATATATAGAAAAGTGGTACATTACATGAATGCATGTCTATGACATATTTCTCTTCTGGTATCAAATACGACTTTATTATTATTCCTGATATATTTTTTGACTATGAAATTTCATTAGCCGAAAGTGTTTATTTGGCATGTGGGTAAAACTCGTACCTTGGGATTCCTTGGCTCTAATAAATCGTAATCATAAAATTTTATTTAAAAAAATGTTCACTATCCTAATGAATGAAAGTAAAAATTACTAACAAAAAACGTAACAAAAGTTTTAATTAATGTGCCATACTATAATGAAATAATACAAAGATTGCAAAATTATCAAATTACCAATTGTTGTAATAATTTGTATGAAAAGTATAATTCATTTGTT
Organism: Trissolcus brochymenae; assembly: GCA_030523145.1. NCBI lineage: Eukaryota > Metazoa > Arthropoda > Insecta > Hymenoptera > Scelionidae > Trissolcus > Trissolcus brochymenae. The sequence continues at coordinate 23,143 of JAQQRF010000176.1, forward strand.
AATAAACTTTATTGTTATAATAACAAGCGCACCACAGACGATTAATTTAAATAACTTGTAATCAGAAAAAAAATTGTTACAAAGCGTCTGAGAGAGTACAATCCCATACAAAATTGCAATTTTCATTTAATCCATTATAACATTTCACCGGGCATTGAAATTCGTTATCAGTCTATATTAATGAGTTATTACACGAGCCCATTCATCGCATTTGGCTGCGCATTCAAAAAAGGTTGAGCCTTTATGAAGATCGCGTCGAATGCTCATGCTGCATCCCTATAATAAAGCAGGACTATAGAAAATTTTGTGTTGATTCATGTAAAGTCTGTTGTGCTTTTAAAAGGTACATCACAAGTAGTGTTGGTCTTCATTAAAGAAGATTGAATATCTTTTACTAAGTGCCCGTGACGCGACCCTTTTCCATACAGTCTTCACTCCTTCCTTTTGAACGATCACGTTCGCTAAAATCACACGCTCTCGCTCTCTTTCTCCCTCCCTCTCTCTGTCTTTCTCTCTCTTTCTATCGCCCGTTTCAACCAACTTCCTCTTAAGCAATGCTTGAACATCATCTGTATATGAAAACCATCAAAAAAACATAATTATGAAAACTTTACGGCTAAGCCGTGCATCATAATAAAGATGAACGTAAATCTTAATATCAAAGTTTCGTTTGAGTTGCACTTCTACCGCCCAGGGAACAAAGATAAATCTGTATATTATGAAAATAAGTGAGTTGAAATCCATTCATAACCGAGACACCTGAAATATAATCAATCCCAAAACGAATCAACAGTGTAACTTTTGTGATTTTATAAAAATGAAAATGTTAATGTTTTTCTGTATAGAAAAGCAGTGACCACTAAAAATGTTGGACACTGACGATGGAATAATTTATAAAAAAAAAAAATAAAAAAAAAGAAAACATGTGACTTTGTGTAAAATTCGATACGTTGTAAAAAAAAAAAAAAAAACATGAGTATGCCGTTGGTGGTTAAGGGGATCGATAGTTTATGCATGCGTAAAACGAAATATCGAATAAACATAAATGTTGACGAAACAAAAATCGTGGTCTGCTGATGAACGAATATTGATGAGAATAAGAAAACCGAATATCCCGTCTTGTTTGCAATACCAACGAATTCGAGGCAAAGCTCACGTTTTGCCGCAAGTTTTGCAGGGGCCATTATGCGAAAAGACATTACGTATTCTATCGTGTGATTACTGTCCGTCGCAGTGTTTTTCTTTGTACGCCGATGGCAACACAACTTTACCTTTGTATACAGGCTGCTCTCAACTAATAAAGAGGCATGTAGAAATGCAGACAAGAAAAGTGGACACGCAGGAATAAATTGAATCATTTATTTATAACGTTTTCAGCGAGTATACTTTTTGACATTAACATCGCTGACGGCTTGAATTTAAACATCAAACCAACAACTACACATCCATGAATAAATTCAATAAATAACGCACAATGCAACTTTTTAACGCTCTAATTGACTCTCTTTAATTCATCTTCAGTGCGTAAACTAGCTTAAAAATAAAAAAAAATAAAAAAAACAAGAAAAAAAAATTGAAAACAAAAAGACAGAGTATTTGTTCGACTGAAAACTTAGATGATGTTATAATTTGGATAATAACCAAGGACCTAACTTTGATAACAGCGCGCCATTATATTAATCTTGGGTGTTTTAATGAAACTCCGGGTGTATCGTCTTTCTTGTCACATAATTCTGAAACATGGCCGTTATAAAAATTCGAAAAACTTTTGTGCCGCAGAGAGCAAAAATTCCTAAATACAGTTTCGCACAATGGAGAACCCGGAGACAAAAACGTGCCGGAACGTTTGGGTACGAAATATTTTCCTTTTTCTTTTTTTTTTTTTTTTTTTTTTTTAATATTGTGTGTCACCGCGCGCACGGCACTGCAGGATAACAGTGAAAAATGTTCGAAGCTAAATTATGTATCAAATGTAGATGTTGGCTTTTAATACACAGTCCTGACGAGCGACTAGAATGTTACAGGAAAACAAAGATTGCATCTGCAGGGTCGCATACCACTTTTTGTTGCTCTCGTTTTTCTTTCTTTCTGTTTTTTTTTTTTTTTTTTGCGCACGGCATTTTTTTCTCCTCCGCGAGCATTTCTGCATTTTTATGCTTTTCGCAGGCTCGCTCCGTGTGCGTACATAAATATGCACGACGAGTGTAATTCTCGGCAGTTGTTGAGGCAGCCTGCGAGCGCAGCGTTAATGAATCATACGAATGAGAGAGGATCCCCGCGCGCACCCAGCAGAAAGCAGTTTGTGCGAGCAGCGTATGTTTGTTCGCAACCCCTGTCTACCGGCACCGTTGCTTTTGATATCCGCCACTTTGATACGAAACATTATAAATTTCAACTGAGGAATCTTTTTCCACACCCGCGTCGTAAATCGTCACGTTCGACTATCGATGAACTGTTATCGAAGAACATCCATTGGGAAGAAAAGGGTCCCTAGTCGTCTCCTTATTGTGATGATAAAAAATCATTGTCCCTTCGTCTGTGTGGTTGCGCCCGTTCGAAACATTGATTAAAAATGTTTAGTTCTTGGGGATTGCGCACGAGGACAAAAGATCGGGCTAATACTACAACGCGTCACCCGGTGCAATGTATGAATATAGAAAAAAAAAATGTTCCTGTCATCAAAGGCCAGTCGTGTTAAAGCGGAACATATAAAAGTGACACTATCGACAGGATGCGATGCCTTTAAATTTATTTCGCATCGGGGCGTTTGTTACAAATGTGTCGAAGCACACACTTTCAATGGATCGTATTGAATCATAGCCCAAGGAGGAATCAAGATGACGCGGAAATGTGTGGTTTTGGCATGTGTCGAGAGAAAATGTACTTTTCAATTGAATCAACTGAAAATGCAAACATTTGGGGGGGGGGGGAAGAAATAAAATAAAGTCAGTGATTTTTTTTTGCCCCTGAGTGCAAATGCGGATGATTAAAAAAATACACACATGGGGTTGAAGGAATTTTTAATTAAACATAAATGCAAAACTCGAACCGCAAGGGTACATTAATATTAAGGTACACGAAATTCGTATGGTACGAATGATTCATTTAAATGTTAACATTTAGTGTTGGGCGCGGGTTCCACAATTGTTCAATTTGTTGGTACCCGTTATAACATTATGCAACGCGAGTGAGGCTTTATTTTCATCCCACAACATGATTATTTATTTAATAACGCGTCCAATCAATGATTACTCACGCAGTTGAAACGCGAATTGTTGTCATATTATAAAAATATCGCCAGAACTGATAACTAACTCATTTGAATTTCAGTGTGACGTTCAATTGAGCCCATCAAATTCGATTTGATTGAATGAATTGTCGTAAACAAATCATAAATAAACAACTGTCAAAGATAAGTCAAATTACCTCTCATTGATTTATTTGTTTTCCTCTAATCAAAAATCATTTTCATCCTTTGTATTATTTTTATACTCACATTTTGAACTCAAAAAAAAAAAAAAAAATTCAGACATTTTTAACACTTTGCAATATTCACTGATTGCTATCCATCTTCGGACGCACAGATAGTTCGTTCTCGCGTTCGGTGAAAAAAAAAGGGGCAGAAAAATATGGCGACATTGAATCATGCTGTCATAGAAGTAATGAAAATTGAAATAACCCGGCAAATGTGGAATCACGTTAGACCATATTTCACGCGACTGATCGATTGATGCGTTCATGCATAGTTTATTCGAGACGGTTCAATCGACGGTCCTCCCTGAAAACGCGCGACACAAGTGCATCCCCCCAGAAGTTTGCTAAAAAAAAAAGTTTCGCTTCAATTTGAAGTCATAACTGTACGCACACGCGAATCGAAAACGGGCTATTACAAGCGACAACTCATTCCAACGGCCCATCAAATTATAAACTTTGGCCATATTTTTGGCCCTGTCATTCCGGCTCTTCGATACGGTCGTTACACTTGCTCTCTCTCCAGCAATATCAAATCATCCGTTCAGTTAAACTTTGCAGACTTGTTAGACGATTGGGTAACATTTTGGACATTGTGACAACTCCTCCGTAGATAAATGCCTCGGGCAAAAAGAAACATCAATTCTCTCAGATGAACTCTCATACCTGCCATTGTGCGTCACCATATAAAATGCTGCACATCAAAATATGAATGCCCGGATATGTCGATAAGAAAAATATAAACAAAAAAAAAAGTAATTTGTATCCGTCTTGATCGCGTAAATCAAACGTTGTACCACAGAAGGTGTGAACATTGGAGATCTCGGGTGGATATTGAAAAATCGTGGAGCTGGAAGGCAGCTCTCTTTTGGATTCGATGCGCCTAATGAGGCGTGGTATTTTTTCGCTGTGCAAAATGAAAACATCTCTATTTCATCCCCCCATATTATACCCCGTAGCGCGCATCAACTGATTGATTCGTAACCATTGCCGGTTGGCACAGTGTATAGTGCCGGGGACGAAGGAGAAGAAGAGAGGCGAACGAGGTATCAACGGAAGCGGGTGAATGGAATAGACGTAACCGTTCGACGTGTAGCCGGCAGCTGGCTGCAGCTGTGGAGCAATCAAAAGCAGCCGGATTATGTGGCATTTTATCCATCGCCGTTCACTGATTCGGGCGGCGACGCGACGAAGAGGGGCAACAGAAGACGGAAGAAAAGGGCGCCAATGAACCCACGCAAAAAATGTGATCGCTATTTCGCCATTTTTGTGCGCAGCCGTCAATTTTGTTCGCGAACGTTAAGATAAAGAATCGACCCGGGGTGGCCCTCATTTTCGCTCCAACAACTCAATTCGAGCGTGCAATTTTTGCATAACGAACTCGACGAATCAGCGAAATGACACGACGTCGCGTTCAGTAATTTCACTAGCTCTGACACCAAACACCTATAGGAGGGACATAATTTGGCGTAGTGAGACAGAGAGAGAGTGACTTAACCGTGGCATTTTTTTTCTATTCGCCTTAACCGCGGCCGAAGTTGTTGCTTGGGAAAAAAAAAAAAAAAAAAAAAAAAGACCCCCCTCAATTTTAAAAATAAACTTTCTCTCTCTTTCCAACACACTCTTTACCCCCTTTTCTTATTTCCGTTCAACGCCAACAGTAAATTACTTTTACTAATTGTTTCCATTCCTTTCAACATTATTTGAACTACCATTGCTTTATCCTCAATTTATTTTTCCTTTTTATATTTTCTTATTTGCTTTGTTTTTTTCGTCTCATTTTTAATGAACACTATTTCAATTGAAGAAGTTTTTTTTTTTTTTTCGAATTTCTCTTACTTACTCCTTTGTTACAATCGTTCAAATTCGCATCATTTTTCATTACAAATTTTGATTCAAAGTTTTCAGCGGATGAAAAACGGTGCAAATTTTCGTCCACCGTCGGAGTTTGCAGAGTTCAGTAAAAATTAGCGAAACTTTCTTTTCCCTAGTATCGGTGATGTAATGCTTAATTGGGGCTGAGGAGGGGCAGTTCTATCAATCAGAAATTGCAACAATGAACTAGCTCGTAACAAGTGATGTAATTCCCACACTTTTTATTTTCTCGAAAAAAAAAAAAAAAAAAAAAAAAAAAATGCGAACAATTTTTGTGAAATGTTTGAAAAAAAAATTCAAAACTATTTGCAGAAGTTTCATAAGTTATGGCTCCTACCGTATTTGGGTTTCCCTTTTACCCATCATGGAGATGAAACTCCTGAAATTATTTATTGAACAGTACGAATGCATTGATCAATAATATCAACAGCAAAAATTTGCAACAAAAAAAAACAGTGTTTGTTATATTGAATCGCAAATTCTCACGCATTTCGAATTGGAAGTGAAATACTTAATTTGATAAATATTACGTTTGCCAAGCTCGGGCGTAAACAAAAGAACCACTCTAAAAGTCTGAGTGTTGGAGTAAACAGATGCAAAGACGAACGTCTCGCGGTGGGGTTATAAAAAGTTCTGTGGCTAAAAAAGCGGTGTTGTCTTGTTGGAAAATTTCATTCATTTTCGTCCACTTTCTTTTCTGTTTTGATTCGTCTTTGTATCAAAACCACTTGTTTTGTCATTTACTCAGCCAAAAGAATTATAAAAAGGAATTCTTGACATTTTGCCCTCCCGTTTCATTTTTACATTGTAAAGAAGAAGAGAAATAAAAAGAGCACGCTTAAAAATGTTCAATGCAGAATTCGCTGATCGAAAAATGTGTTTTGACTTAGATTAGATGGCATAGATTAGAAACATAAGGCTCGACGGTTGATGAAAAGAGCAAATGATAAATTCAGTTTCTAGTTTTAATAATAAACTTTATGAAAATAATTTTCCAAGTTGTACTAGAGATGAAATGGTAGAATAACTTTGATATTGAATCTCTATGTTGGATAAGAGGTTACGAGTCAGAATCAACTTTTCATTAAAGCGTCTCTGAGAAAACGGATGAAAATATTTATCTTAATACAAGTAAATAAGAGGGAAGAGAGGATGGTATAAATGAAAACTTGTGAGTGGAGCGGCTAAACAATGTGGTTTCAAACTTGATAACTGAATGTATTGGTGGTAACAGTCTCAAACGCACATAGATTCTCTTTGAGTAAATGTACGGTACTTCCAAAGTTGATCCTCTTCCGCACTCCCGGTACAAACAGAAAAAGAAAAGCGAGACAACATTCGACGCGAATAAGTGCTATCCCCTTTTTTCCCGGGTTAGCCAGTAATCTCAGTGTAACAGTGCGCTGAAAAAAGATGGCACAAAAGGGAAACTTTACTTCTTAGCTTATTCACGCCTTTATCGAGTTCCCGTTCGCATTGTAACGCAAGTCGAAAATTACGCCCAAGGTATTGCGCGCATCCTCGTGTTTTGTTTCCTTAAATACTCTTTTTCATTTTATTTTCAATTACTTTTATTTCACGATTGTACCGCAAACAAAAGTTCAACTTTCAATTCGAAACCACTTTTTTTGCTCGCATATTTTTATTTCCCTGACGTTGCCTGGCTCTTTCCCACGCTTACGAGAATGGATGGCAAGCCTTAAAAATGTACATATCCTCTCTGAACCGCCGAAAGTGTTGGAAAAATAAAGCGTCGACCGACAAAAAAAATTTTTTTCGGACCATTTTCAGATGCAGTGGAAGAAGACCAAAAATGTAAACGTATTATGACGCACAAGTTACGAGAGAGAGTTGCTATTTTTGTTATCTCAGGAATAATCGATGGTGAGAAACAGAGAGAAGGAGAGAGAGAGAGAGAGAAAAAGAGATAAAAAAAACACAAGAAATAAAAATAGTCCAGTATAAAACTGCTGTCGCATTGTTGATGCTGCAGTCAAATAGCCGATGTTTTACGAACGAAAACTGCTCTTGAAATTTAATCAAACTTCCAAAAGTCTTTTGCCATGGTACACTGAAAGAGCAGCAACTCCATTGCAATTCACGAATTCAGATAAACTTTTACCAACGTTTTTCTTACGCTCTGCGCAGTTGCTTCACTCGAAAACGGAAACAGAACTTGCAACGGGGGTACGTTCAACTTTGCGGGTGCTGTGGGGCTAGTTCATTTGCATTATCGAATACGTACAACGTCAGTCTCGCAAAACCCCAACAATACAAGTTTAAGCGCTGCGAGGTTCCGAAAGTGTATTAGCCTCCTGCAATCTCTCGTTGTTTTTCATTATTCAATCACTGTGAAATTCATTCCAATTTCATATTAGAATTATGTTTTGCCATTATTCCGTCATGATCTCGCAATACAATGTGCACTGGTCAAAGATTTGACCCGTGTGTGTGTGTGTACGTGCGATTTTTAACTTTCCTTATTTTCATCGACTTGATGAAAAAGCATATGAAAATTAAAGCAGCTTTAGAAATTGCTCGGCAACGATTCATGTATATAGCGCACTTTCATCAATTTAAACGTCTCTCAAAGAAGCCGAATACAAGCTTTTCTTTAAATGCAATTTAATGCAGGATCCGACGTTTTTATTAAGATTACATTACTTTCTTCTTCTTTTTTTTTCTCCTTTTTTGTCTCGACCTGTGGAAATAAGAATCACGCCAAGCTGGAAAAATAAACAGTTTCATTAAATTTTATTAAACGCAAGAAGTGATGGTAACTGACGTGAAAATTTATCAGGTATTCAGGTTGATGAGTGTCGAGCGGAGAGAAAAAAAAAACACAAACATGGGGAGACGAGATTCGATTAAATACAAAAAAAGTTGGATGGAAAGATGTTGCTTACTGATTCTCTTTACTGAAAACCTAATTATGATCCAACCGAGATTCATAAATACACCCTCTGAAATCGAAAAAAAACAAAGTGAAAAAGTGTGCGTATGCAAACTTTCCACTGCTTCCCAATTAAGGAGGTAAATAATATTACACGTTGAAAAAAATGAATAATTCAACTTTTTTTTTTGTTTGAATGATTATAAATAAATAAATTTGTATGTACAATCGCAAAAACTTGTTTGTTCAACAGGCTGAAAAACGTCAATAGTTATCGAGTTCAAAAAGTCTGAAAACTATTCATGGTGGCATAATTAATGAACGATACCACAAGAAGGGTAGGGTAGATGGGGCATCCTAGATATCGGATGGTGGGACGTGAAACTATATGAATTTTAATAACTATGTGAGACATCGTTTGAAAGCAAATTTCATGCTTATGGAGATGTACGGCAGGGTGACACTATAGATATATCTCAGCTCCCTATCACTGCTCGGTATAAAATATTCAACTTAATTTCACACAAGTTGTGTACAGGGTCAGATTTCGCACTAGGTTCCAACAACAACTTACACTTTATGTTTGTTTATAATCATAGTTAATCGTTAATATTTAGTAGTTTTGTAGCATACAATCAGGTATAGATACCTATTGGAGAGAAAACGGTGCGTTTCAATGCAAACAGCATTGAAATGTTCTTTTTTTTTTTTTTTTTTTTACTTAAAGGAAAAGAACATACGCTTGCACCTTTTTTTACAAAACCACAATCCCGCGATTACGCGATTCAATCCAGTTTACATTTTTCATCCACAATCACATATTCGCAGACATTTTTCAGTTACATTTACGCCGGTTGTACAACAATATAATTTATTTAAAGGATTCATTTCCACGCGAACGCTCTCGCATTACAAACGTGTCAGAATTCAAATTTTCAAACATTAGGTCCGCAAATATATTGAATGCAGGGTAAAAAGAATCGCTGTTCCTGATATACAAGTTTAACAGTTCGAGATCATTAATATTGTAGTTGCTGGTGGCATAACAAAATGTGTCTTGGGAGCACAACAAATAATTCAGAACTAAAAAAAAATAGAGAATTTTCTCATTTCATTTTTTTCAACTATTTATATGAAAATTCAATTTTAAATAAATTTATATTGGACGATTTTGTATTGCTTGCTATTATAAAGGGGTGTTTAATTTGTATGACAAAATAAACAAAATAGAATTTACCATTGGCAAATTTTTTTTTTCCGAGTGCTGCGGAACAATATGCGGATATACGCGCAACTCGCAGTCACATTCGTGAATCTTTTAGTTTCAGCTTGTCGCAGTGATTTCGAAGTACATACTCAAATTGTTCCCACGTAGTTGGCTACTTACATATAAATCTTTGCGGTCTCGAGATATTGCGTTTTGTCGCGGACTAATATGTCGCCATTCGCTATATATTTCAGCGGAGACAAATTTGAAAACAAAAGTTCTTGCAATTTTTATCAAATTATCATTCTCGTCGTCGAGTATGAAGTTTGGTCGTTTCGATACAATCATTCGCGCCAAAGTGGCGAAGTTAAAAATTTAAAAGCATGACTATGGGTGAACTTTTAATTAAAGTACAAAATAGCCAGGTGAAATTTTGTTGTAGTCTTTTATGAAATTCATGAAACTAAAAATTCAAAAAAGGTTTTTTTTTTCTTTTTCGTTGTAATATAAATTTGGTTATTTTTGTGTAAATTGAGGCCCGAATTAAACTCGCGTCAGTTAACAAAAATGGAATTCCCTGCGGAGTATGAAAACTTTTAAAAGGGTTTTTTTTATCGATTATCAGATTTTGTACAGTTTTCAATGAAATTAAATTGCATTAAATAATGTCAACGATTTTCAACTCCCTACTATAAAAACGACTGATGTAAATGTAAAATAATAAATTGAGCTTCAATTTAGAATTTTTTGTGACGGAAATAAGAACGGATCTGGAACAAGGTTTTTTTGAAAACATCGGAATTTAACCTCCCTTTCTTTCCTCTTTTATTTCTTCTTTTTTATCGTTAATGAAAAAATAAAAATTAATCGCAATTTAGCGTTACAACATTTCTGCCCAATAATAAATAATCAATAATGATTCATTAATAATTGAGATTGTTTCAAAACTTCAAGAGAATATAATTTTCTTTAAAAAATTACATCAGTGTTACCTGGAATAATATTTAATGCAAAATTATATCAACTTGAAATAGTTTCTTCGACAGGTTTAGAGATAATGGCTATCTTGAAACCACTTTTAAATAAAAAAAAAAAAACAAACAATAATTTAAAATATCATTAAAAGTTTTGATTTTATTTTATGTTGCAATAAAGCGCAGTCGGAGTATATAATTATGAACGTTGATTGTTATAATTATACCAGTGGCGTATGTTTTCGATCATAATTTGTATACAAAAACAGATATTTATTGTATCGATGTATGTTACATTAAAATTATGAATACCCAAATCAATCATTTCATGATTCATATACAGTATGCGTAATTAAAACATTCATGAGACAAACAATTTTTCTACTGAACAGACAAGTTCGATTTCGTTCAGAGACGAAATCGGATTTCTTATTTTCTTAACACAATTATTGCAAATTCAAAAATTATATCTATTTGTTTCGCTGGGTTCGTTATTTAAATATCGAGAACTTTGATAATACTCCTCTGAATGAGAACTCGGCTCGGGATCTGATTGCGCGAAGTTATAAAAGCAGTGTTCAAATGGCCAAATCACAGCCCATTCAAAGCTAATACTGTTTTGCATCTACACTCAACGTGTTGACTAGCTGTTTGTTAAGTTTCCTATACATAAGATAATATTTGTGACAATTTGTAGTGTAACACTTTTAAGCAAAAATCGTATTAACTGGTATACAAAAGTTGGATGCAGCAAAAAAAAAAAAAAATTACCAACACAAATGCAGAACGAAAGTGCATTAAACAAATTGAATCAGCGATTTCAAAAAAAAATCCAATACCGTCCATCGAATGTAATTTCATTACCTTTGCTTGCCTTAAAACATGCAATTTAAATAATCGATTGGGCGCCGGATAATTATTAAGCCTAACATTGATTCTCCCAAAATTTGGTCAGTCTGGCTCAAATTGAATTGCATCTCCAATTCGGTCAAGCGAAAATGACAGTGAACTAAAAAAAAGAAGAAAACAGAAAAGTATAAAATTATATTAACACAAAAAACCCCAAAAAAGTTCATCTGAAGAGTTGAAACAAATTTTGTTACCTTGAGTGATGATTAACATGTGAATGAGAAAAATATGAAATGACGACGGTGATAATTCTTTTGACAGCATTGTCCGCTCACAATCAAAGGGAACGAAAAAAAAAATTCTTCTTTTTTTGGCGCGAAACAATGCCGGAAGACACACACACACAGATGAAAAATCGTCGGACTTGTTGGAATGTTTTGTCAAACACTAAGAAAAGTTGTCAGATGGCATCTTTAATGCGTTAACTTTAATCCGGATGGTTGAAGTTTTGTGTTTTGTTTTTTTTTTTTCTTATTGAACTGTATTTGTCGGCAAGTTGTTGCAAATGCGCAGCATAACAGCGTGCCAAGTTGTGCGAATGAACTCTCGCTTCCAACTGACAAGCGAGGCTCGCTCTATCAGCCCCGATAGCGGACTCAAAACCACCCTCGCTTTACCATTGGCCGTCGCTGTGTTTTGCACGTGCGCCACGCTCTTTTCCTCTTTTATAATTTCGTTTCGACGATTTAAATTTTGTTACACTCTGAATTTCATTAAATTCTCCCACGCATTGTGCCCATTCAAAAGAGCAAACAGGACGTGATTGTCAAAGGAAAGGAAAGTGGGGGACGGGGAGACAAAAACTATAGTATCAAGGTAGAACGGTTAATCCGAATCGAACTACATTTTACAATCATTTGCATGCCACTCTTGCTAATTGCAATTGACGTGAATTATATGAAATCTAAAATTAAGTTTCGATTCAATTCCGAAACTTTAATCATTAAATGATTGATATTTTATTTGTAACTTACAATTTCAGAATGAGATGACATTTTTTTTGACTGACAAGTTTTGTTTTGTTTTGTTTTGTTTTTTTTTTTTGTTTCCCCTGGTGAAGATCTCAAGAATCATCTCTTCTGTTTTGAAACGTCGCTGGAAGTCATTTAAATGGATTACACGCATGCGCAGCATGAAAACACCTGTCACGTGTTCAAGAGAGTGGAGAATCTCATTTTTGGACGACTGTTTATTTGAATTAAGATGTGCTAAACATGACCTCAAGAAACGTTTGAATGTGTTAAATTGTTGTCGGTAAAACAGCACAGACACGCGTTTGTATTGTAAGAATTTTGGATGAATGGAGATATGGATGGACGGGTCAGCTTTTCATGACACCTGCTTTCCTAACCTACAACAAAACTGTCAAACATGAATTGACCGGCTATGTTTGAAATAAAATCGTCAGAACGAACTCGATGGAATTCAAAAGAATCGCACTCGCACGTAATGAGTTCAGTCGGGAGACAAAAACCGCCGGGAGAAAGAGGAAAGTTGGGTACACCTATTGGCTGTTTGCAGGTGTAAGGATATTGTTATGTTTGGTGCCCCAGAATGGTTACATACACCCGGATGAATTTTTTCAGTCCATCGAACCGATATCGGGTAATTCACCCTTTGATGGTTTTATTTTAAATGATCGAATGTTGTAAAAATATGAATCAATGAAATGATAAATTGATAAATGGAATTAACATTTCAGGGCATTACTTTGACATTGACACTTACAAACCATGGGAATTCAACAGCACCTTTCCAATTCGCACGATAGTTTATCCCTATGTATCTGTTGGATTACCATATTCAATTATCAGCAACCTCTTACAATATTCCAGCCATTATTTAGGAATTAATTTAAAGACAGTATACTTTCTTGTTACGTTGCCTCGTCTGTTGATGTGTATATTGTCTTTTGTCAACGATTACTGCCTGTACAAAATCTGCAAGATCAATGATCTGTGTCACAACAAGTGTCTAGTCATATTTTCTAGTTCGTATGTAATGTTAACCTACGCGTCTCGTACATTCTCGAATAGCAGTGAATTGATATTATTTTCATTACTTTTATATTATGTTTCTCGGTGCATTGATTTTTCAAACAAGGTAAACTACATGTTTGAATCGTAAGATGTGCCATTGGCGCAATTTATATAATCAATTAGAACGAATTGTACTTTTTTAGGTAGTCTACCAAGGCAACCGATTGAAAAAGAAGTACAACGAAGCACAAACGATAGTCGACAGAGTAAAAGTCTACAAACTGATGAACGCCTTGCCATCTCACTCTCTGAACGATTGCCTAATAATTGCGAGCATTACGGTGGCAGGGATCTTCAACAGGCCCACGTTCATAGCTTTCGCTGCCTGTCCTATCTTCTTCTGGCTGCAAAGAGGTCTTGGATCGCTGGTCGTGGGGTTCATCGACTTTCACATCAGGATCATCACGTTTGTCATCTGCACGATCCCGGCTTTAGCGTTCTTCATATTGATAGATAGCTTCTATTACGGCTATTTGACGATGGGCGAGATTGGCAGGCTCGATATTAGCATGAATAATTTTGTTGTCACACCGCTCAATTTTGTCAAATACAACACCATTGTCGCCAATCTGAAGGAACATGGGCTACACCCAAGATGCTTACACTTTCTAGTGAACGTGCCTTTACTATTCAATATTTACGGATTTATGGGTTTGGAGCTGCTTTTTAAATTGTTTTATAGGTAATTTTGGAAAAAATAAAAATATCATTCAATTTAATTTGTATGATTTTGTTGACTCTATTTCGGTGTTGTGCTTTCAGAATAATAAAGAAGCGGTGGCTCCAATTACCAAGAATACAAAGCATTGAAGGCCTGATGATAGCTTCTTTTGCAATTCCAATTGCAATATTATCGACAATTCCACACCAGGAGGCTCGTTTTATCATTCCAGTTTTGTTCCCATTGTCGATATGTTGCACGCCTATGACTCGCCATCAAAACAGTTCGACCGACGAACAAGCGCACCGGGGCATTGTTAATAAACAAACTAATACTAAATACCAAAAAAGCAATTCCAAAAGTAACCGTGTTCAGTTCATATGGCACGCGTGCAACCTAGCGTTAATGATATTTTACGGGTTTTTACACCAAGGTGGAGTCCTGCCTCTGACCTCACACATTGCAACGGAATTGAAAGCAAAACCTGAATTAACTCATGTCCATCTGTTCACTTCTTACACATACTCGATGCCAACTGCGCTGTTGCATTTGAGAAATACAAAAAAAGTTTATGTCAGCAGCGATAATCACAAATTCAAGTTGATACAAGATTTTTATTTGTACGAGAAAGGCGGTCAGGAGTTGCAGGGTGTGATCAAAGACATTGTCCTGAAGATGCGTGAGTGCCAGTTCAACGACAAGGCTAAAAAGCTACCGTACAGAATTTATTATGCGATCCCAGGAAGCGCAATCAAAGAATTCGCCGAACTGGCGTTTAATAATTATCAAAAGGATTTTGAATATTACAGAGTCAAAGATTTTTATCCGCATTTGTCGACTGAGATGATGCCGGCAAATGACTTTTTAAGATGTTTACTGTATGATAGAAGAGCTCTCGATTGTTTAAATATGTTTTTTAGACATCCTTCCGATAACGTAATACAATTTTTGAGCCAGTTCAAACTTGTTCTGTTGAAAATTGTACCTCCGAAAGGTTCTTGATCAAAATGTTGGTATTCAATTCAAATATTGTATATCTGAAAGCTTTATCTTGTAAGTTGAGTCGTTTAAAAGACAAACTTTTCAAATAAATCTCGAATTTTTTTTAGCAAAGGAAAGTCGAAAGTCGTCTCGAAGATGATAATACTTATTTGATGGATATAAAGTACTTTTTTAAATGCAATATTCATTTTATCTACTATATATATTGTTTTTTGTAATAAATTTATATATTATGCAATGCAATAAAATAATTAAATTATTCAAAAAAAATTACTTGTAATTAATTGCTATTTAATTTATTTCAATTCTTAATAATAAGTATTGAACCTTATTCATTATTGTTTTTTTATATTTTCCAAGCAAAACGTATTTACTCACTCAAATTTTTGCAGATAAAAACTCATGATGTCATCTTATTTTTAAAATTTCCTGCGAAAATAACCCTTGATGCAACTATTTTAGCACTCCACATTCACTTTTGTTTACTTTTCAATGCTTTATGATTCATTTTTTTTAATATCACGTTAAATATGAATTCAGAGAGTCAGTTTCAGCACTCTAAACAGCGAAGAACGAACGCGCGTGAAAAATAAACACGGAATTGTGGACTGCGAACGACGCGCCATCTTGTTCGTTCACTGCGCATGCGCTGACTGACTAGTTTTATAGCGAGATACTAGAACGAACAAGTATTTTTCCTTGTTCGAGTCACGGAAGATTCATTTTTATCTTAATTTTTATCACATTGAACTAGTTAAAACACACTTTTCAGTTAGCATTTGCGCTATTAAACTGCGCAGTGATCCAAGATGGCGCCCAGTTCTATGTTCGTAGTCGAGCAGATTCCTTCTGTTCCTTCGCGCGCGTTTTTTTTTTCGTTAATCGGAGTGCCGTAAAGGATTCAGATGTGAGTTTAAAGTTTTTAGTGCAAGTAAAAAAGTGAATCGTGAAAAAAGAGAGGTAGCAAGTGAAAATACAAAAAGTGAATCGTGAAAAAAGTGAGGTGGCAAGTGAAAAAAACGGGAGAGTGAGGTGCCAAACAAAAGGAGAAAAAAATGCAGAACTCGGAATCCAAAAGTCATAGAAAATCGGCAAAAATGGATTGCATCGTATATTTTTCTTGAAGCCAATCCACATAATTGGTGAGTCAATAAATTGTTGTTTAAAAAATATTAATAAATAAATAAACAATTCGGTCTTTTTCAATTTTTGTTTAACCACTTTTTCGCTACAAATACGTGCTTTTTTAATATATGACCTTTTTGACTTTGGCTCTATACATTGTAAACAAATTGAAAACAAACATTAATTTTTAAATTCACAATGTAAACAAAGTGTTTTGGTGTCTGAAATGAATAAGTGAAATGATACAACAAATAAAGAAACGTAAGTAATGTAAATTTTTTCACACATCATACAAAAATCATAATTATTTTTGTATGACAAATTTATGTATTAATTCGTTATTTACATGAATTTTTTATTAATGTTAAAATTTGATTTGAGATTTAAAAGTCTCAAATAGGCAGATTCCAGTGTCACAGACACAATTTGCCACCCATGAAAGTAGACCTTAAAACAATGTGTGAGCAACATGTCAGACGAATTTGAATTCGAAACGTTCCGTGTAAACAAACAATTGTGTGAATTTTCCGGTAATGGAAAATTTTTGGCACTTGCATTTCAGAAAACACTGACAATACGAAATGTTGTCAATTACAGTGTATTTCATTCGTTCTTATTTTCTGATACGATTGAGGTTAGTTTTTATTTATATTTACAATATTTTATTTAAGATATTTTTTTTGCTCAAAACATTTTAACAAGTTGATTGAATTTTATTTTCAGTTTATTGAATGGGCTCCAAATAATTATTATATAATTTGTGCCAACATCACGAATGCGGCAGTTCAAATATTTTCGCTCATAAACACTGACTGGAAATACAAACTGACCATTGGCAGCTGTGGTCTTGAAAGTTTAACTTGGTCCCCAAATAGTAAAAACATCTTGACCACTTCTGATTTTAAGGTATAAGATAAATTTAAAAAAAGGAAAACTATTATTTTTAATTCTGTTGATTAATAATGATTATTACAATTTTCAGGTTCAAATCACAGTTTGGCCACTTTTAAATGAAGAGGTAGTTCATATCACCAAATTAAAGTCAACAGAATACATGTCAGCATTCAGTCCAAACGGAAAATATTTTGCAGTGATTATTTCCGAAGATGGAAAAGAATGTGTAGACCTGTATAAAACTCAAGGATGGAAGCTAAGTCGGGTGAGGGCATAAATATTCCAAGTTTTTAAATTTATAAACCAGATACTCAATAAAAACCACAACTATATTATCACATTTTATTATGAAAATACAAACGATATACTACAAAAAGACTTTCGTTAATTGACTTTCAACAAGATCTCGCTTAGATCAATCTCATAGATTTTTACAGCATTGTCAGATCCACAACTCGCAAGTTGCACTTTCTTCTGAACATTCACGGGTCTGAATCTGAGTCTTTTAACAGTCGCGTGATGTGCAAAGGACGAATCAAAAGTCATGACTTTCATCCAGTTATTGAACTTCTTACTACCCAGGTATAACTCGATAAGACCACTTTCAAAGCCAGCGGCCAGAAGTTCGTACTCCTCCGATACCTCCGACCGTGCAAAAGATAATGCCGTGACCGAATAGCCATTCGTGTCAATGCTTTTATAATCATTCGTACTGTTCACACTCCAAATTCCGATCTTTCCATCTCGAGATCCGGTTGCGAAATGAGAAGAATCCGAAGCCCAGCTGCAGCACCAGATAATACGTTTGTGAAGGCAGTTTTTCTCCATGTTCGTGAACAGCTCGTACAAATCGCCTGTTTTTTGGTAAACAGACCACAGCCTATCCCTCGACACTGCCAAGAGATATTTAGAATCACTGGAGAACTCAAGTTGCGTCACAGTCAGCTGATGGAACGGCAGCTTTTGTACTTGAGCCCAAGTCTTGGTGCTCCACAGAATAATCGCCGCGTGTTCCTGGGACGTTGACTTGCAAGCTGTCGCCAGGAGTTGACCGTCGCTGGTGGCCGCCATGGCGAACAACTCGTACCCATGGCCGTATAGTTTTTCCGCCTCGGGCCACAGCGTATGCTGGATGAGTTCCTCCTCGAGCGGGGGTCTGCTGTAGTCGAGCATGATCGAGGACCCGATTGAGAGGCTCTCTTCCCTCACCTCGTCCTTGTTGAAGACAGCCTTGTTGGTCAGACCCAGTGCCGGAACGGAGGCACTGTCGGCCACAAGATTCTCCTCCAACTCTTCGTTTTTGCTCAACCGACGAAATACGGAGCCTTCGAACGACGATTCAGCAGCCGACTTGTTGATGTTTGTAACACTGTTCAAGTACTTCTTGAACGTCAAGGGAGCCACGAAAATTCGCACAACTTTCTCTTCGGCGCCGGAGGCGAACATGTTGGGACTGATCAGCGTGGCGCAGGACATGTTGTAACCGTGAACTTGGGGCCTGCTTATTTCGTACCATCGACTTTCGGTTCCGTTCGAGATCCAGGGGGCGTGAATCCGGGTTGTTTGATCGGCGCTTGTTGTAACTAAGAAACTGGAACAAAAAATCAAACATGAACAAATAATGTAAGTGAAAATATATAAATAACTTTTTGGAAACAAAATTACCGTCCATGGGAGTCCCAGAACATATCAACGACTTCATCAAAGTGTCCGGTGGGAGCTGGCAGAGGAGTCCAGTTATCATTCTCCCGAGAATGATTCCACCTGTAGATCGTGCCCAAGAACCCATGTGCAATTACGCCCTCGCCGTCTGGCGCAAATCTGCACCCATAGAAGCCTAAGGAGTTACCACCGACGTCGCCCATTCGTACCTGTTCGGTCCAGACTGCTGTTTCGAAATCGTAAGCCCAAATAATCATGGTTTTATCCAGCGAAGCCGAGAGCAACCTCAAACAACCATCCTTGTTATACCAGTTCAAACCGTAAACCCAACCGTTATGACCGCAGAGCACCGACTCCAAAGTGACCTCGTAACTTTGATCAAAAACTGTGAAAACTTGTTTGGTAACTTGCAGCTCGTTCGTTTCCTCATTCACATTCTCTGCTATTTTCCAAAGCCGGATAAAGTGGTCCTGAGAGCCACTGGCGAGCAGCACCGTGTCTGAGTCGACGGTGAAGTCCAACGAAGTGACCCAATCCTCGTGACCGGTCAGGGTTGACTTGGGTTCAAAGTTCACTTCCTCTTGAGCAAAAATTCGAATTGTGGAGTCTTCCAAGGCGATGGCGAGGATTACCTTATTGTTTTGCGGAAGAAGGCAGAATTTGGCAACCAGGGCGAGTTTTTTGTTCAGATTCAAAGATTGGAGCAGCGATGGATCCGCTCCAGATTCGTTCCCTTCATTTCTCTGCCAGATTTGAAAGCTCCCGTGGATGGAACCTAGGAAGATCAAGAGGTTTTGCGATCTCGCAATGGTGGTGCAGACGGAGAGAGGCTCGCCGAGTTTCAGCACTGAGCTGGCTCGGAAGTTTTTGCTATCATTGCCTGTCCAGATGATGGCAGTGCCGTCGGCTGACGCGGAGATGATCTCGGTCTTGCTCGGGCTCGCAGGTCTTATCCACTGTGCGACTGTGACCTTCTGGCTGTGTCCTTGTAAGGTTTGTTCGACCCTACCATAAGGGGGCTTGCTGGTATCGTAAATGACGACAGAATTATTCGATCCATAGCAAACTAGGTTGTTGTTACTCCAATCCAGGCAGTGGGGCACACGATTGCAGCCACAACTGATGTATTTTACTGTTGCTTTGATGTTGCTTTCAAATAATTGGTTCATTTTTGTTTACACTTGTGTACACTTGTGAACCATGTGCTTTTCGTCTGACAGCTTAGGGATAAACAAAGATCTAGAAATTGCCAGAAGCACGAATGTCCCTAGAAGTGGTTGTCGTTTATCACTAGATGTATTTGAATGTGATAAAATGAGATGCAAGAGCAAAATTATGATATTAGAAGTAAAGGATTTGAATTAATTAGTTAATTTTGTTTTCTTTTTTATACAGAAATTACTGTGTGACAAGTTGTTGTCCATTGATGGAATAAGCTGGTCGCCAAACAGCGAACTATTGTGTATCTGGAGCTCGATAAGTGGAGTGTCGAAGCTGGTTGTTTATTCCAGAATCGCGGAAAATCATATCGGAATTTTCAATGCCGATGAAAATAATCATGATCTGGAAAACGAAGGATTTAAATTGCGAGGAATAGAAAAAGTCAGTTGGATGCCGAGCGGACAAATTTTAGCTGTTGCTGGTCATAATGAAGTGGTATGTAATTTATTTGTTCAGTTACGTTAATCTTTGACAGTTGCGCATTATTAAAAACAATATAAATTTTTCAGGTTGTTCTTTTGAATTACATAACGTGGAATCAGATTGGACAATTGACACTCCAGCCGGTTTTGAAAGAAAATAGTTATCTGAGTAAAGTTTACAAGGAGACTGTAATTAAAGTGAAGGATCCGAAAAATGGAAATCTTGTCGAGAAACATAAATGTGAGCAAACATTTCGATTCATTTCTTATCCCTTTAATATTATATATTTTATATTGCAATTGTTGCCAAAATTTACATATCCAAACAAAATTTTTTTTTCAGTGGAAGAAATTACCTACGGTTCGATCAACGTTCCAATAGCAAAGAAAAATTCTAATCAGCCATCACTTTCCATTATTGACATTTTCCAATTCAGTTCCTGCGGTCGGTATTTGATTGTCCGTCATCAAATTTACCCAAAAGTATTATGGATTTGGCACATCTCATCAAATATCGTTGACCTATTTTTTATGGAGAATGAAATATCAGGTATTCATTTCAAACCTTGAAACTCAATTAGGTAAACTCAAGTTGACTGACGATAAAAAAAAACCTCGAACATTCGTTTTGTTTCAGCTGTGAGATGGGATTTGAAACGTCCTCTGCTGTTCATCTTTACCGAAAGTCCATATATTTTTCAGTGGACACCGGACAATGCATCTTGTATTTCCGTTCCAAACGGAACAAACGTCTTGGATGCTCGATGTCATCCATCCAGTGAATTTATCCTCTTGTGTGGTTACAACAAAGCTTTCATTCACAGCATTGAAAGTCAAAACTAACTTTATAACTAATACTCGACTGTATTGTAAATAATTTATTCCAGTTCAAATTTTATAACTTCATACACTTCTGAAATAGTACTTCATTTATTTACTTGCTAAAACATTTCAACTTATTTCTCAATTCAGATGAATTGTCACGGGATGAAATAGAACATTTCAGAGATGTTCATATACTCACGACCCAAAGAAATACGTTGCTTGTAAAAATTGAATTTTCAAATGCGCGCCACTGTAGCCTGATGTTTGTGCTCTCCCACCACTTGAAATTGCCTTCCATTTAAGTGAAAAGGACAGAGTAGTAGGAGAGCCAAACGTGAACTATGCATAAAAATGAATACATCAGGTGATGTTTGCTTACGTTTCATTTTAATAGTATAAGTTGTACAGTCAGGCGCGTAAGTTTCCAATGTAATTTAAATTTAAAAGAAAAGCACGAAAGAAAAAGAATATTTTATTGGCGTGAAAATTGTCAAACATTTTTGTTAAAACTGTTTACGGGAAACAGTGAACGTTCATGAATATTAGGTGAAGTGCAAGACTTGTTGCGAGTACTTGGAATTCATGAATTTATAAATCTTTTGAGTAAAAAAAGTCAAGTCATCGATAGTTCGTGGAGACCCGGCGAACCGAGTGGTTATACATCAGTGACGATGGCAGGGAAAGCTACCAAGTCAAAGCAACCCGGCTTGATCGCCAATCTTTATTTGAAAAGTTATAACTTTGCACAAGTCTTAGGGTAAGTGGAATAACATTTTTCTCATTTTGCAAATTAAAAAAAAAACAAAAACCATGCTTTCTTTACTTGATAAGCGTTAGATTTTTATAATAACAAAAAGTATAAGAAATGTAAAACTTAAAACTAAAACAACTTTTTTCAGATGGTCTTACATCTTATATCAAATTTCAACCCATTACCTCACATCACCAAGTACTTCGGTGTGGTCAAACGTGAAATGGTCTGTCATTATTTTCCAGAGTGCTGCAATTTTAGAGGTAAGCTGAGTACGCTTTGTAATGAGTATAATTTACCTTAATGATTTTACAAAGTAACAAAATTTTGTCAACGTCTAAAATGTTGAATTTTTGTTTCAGGTATTCCACACAATTGTAGGATTGGTAAAATCTAATCCCGTGCTCACGGGATTCCAAGTTGCCAGCCGGTTGATGGTAGTATACGCAGTACTTTTAGCTACGCCCTTGACCTATGCACCATCATCTATCGGCCTTCCAATGGCACTCTTTGCCTGGTCTGTGACTGAAATTACACGATACTCGTACTATTTTTTGAACAGCGTCGGCTTTGTCCCACATATTCTCATCTGGGCAAGGTGAAAACTTATTATTTTATCTTTTACATTGTTAAATCATTTTTATTGGGTCCGAAAAGTATTAAACAAGTGTTTCATTTAAGGTACACATTTTTCATTGCCTTGTACCCGATCGGAGTAACAGGCGAATTATTGTGTTGCTGGTCAGCGCAAAGATACGCTTCAATCGAACAGGATGCCTGGAGCTATCGCCTGCCAAACACATGGAACTTCACGTTTTCATACCAATACTTTTTGATTGCGACCATGCTCCTTTACATACCACGTGAGTTATGAAACAAAATCGTAAAAATGTTCGTTTTTGTCGTCAAAGCGTAAATTATGTGTAATTTACTTTTTGCAGTATTTCCTCAACTTTACCTCCATATGTTTGCTCAAAGGAAGAAGGTTTTAGGCGCCACGGTCAAGATGGAAAAATTTCACTAATCGATGCGATGGAGATCTCCTCCCTTTTATACGTTATAATGCATTTAAAATTGTAATTTAACATTTCATGGGTTTTCGATTCTTTTTTATCTTGTGTTATACGTTGTTCGTTCATACCAATAAAATTTTATACCGGTTTTGAGTATTACATTTTTAAAGATATTTATAGAAACATTTTTTGTTCTTTTTTTGGAAAATGGAATTAGAAGTTCTCATGAATCTTTTGAATTACTATCGTACTACTGGCTTGTAAAACGTTACATAACTCTCGAATCCACTTGCGAAAGCAGTTGGATCCCGTTTAATGTGAAACGAAAACGAGTCAAAGTCCAATACTGACTTAAGAGACAGTATGCTTGATTATTTTACAATTCTAAATAAGTAAAACTGTTCCGATCAAACTTAAATTTCTCCTTGTATCCGACTGAAAGTTTAAAATTTATATTTCTTGAGATGACCTTATAATTTTTCGTTGGTTTTTATTTAATTGCAATTTTTTGTTAAGAATTTTACCTCATTTCAACATTTTAGAACGTGTTTCAAAGTTGGTTTTTGATTAAAACAACAAAATCTCTGATTTTTTTTGTTTTTTATTAAATTATTTGTACAAAACAATTAAGATTGATCTCCCGTTGGCATGGATTTAATGATGTCGGAATTACCAGGGTCGGTAATGGAGAGTGTACAAACTCGGAAATACTTTCCGCACGCAGTTCCCAACTCGATGTTGTTGCCAGCGTAATGGTGCACTCCGGTTTTTGCCAACATTGCGTAATATTCGATTTCAGATCGCCTGTAAAATTGCAAAACGTCTTAGAAAACTTGATTTTGTTCAAAATACACCGCCCTTACAAGCGGTGTTGGGAGACTCCATAGAACTCCTTCACATTTTATTAAAAAACACCAATAACAATTTACATTGAAATAATTAAAAATTCAATTTTGGCTAAAGGAGATCTATTTCTTAGTCCCACCAAAGACGTCACAATCTAGACAACATTTTGACTAGAATCCTGTTTTCAGGAGACTTCATAAATGCCCCCCGTGAAGGTCAAATAATGCATCCAAGTTGCAGCTGTAAAGAATTGTGTTTTCTTCTCAAATGTATCAAGAATTTCAGTCTTACCTCAAGGCTGGGGTGTTATTGGCAATGATGACAAGTTTAGCTTTGCCTTGTCGGAGAGATTTCAACGTCTGTTTGTATCCCAGAACGTATTTGCCGGATTTCATCACCAGAGCAAGTCTGGTATTGATGTTCTCCTGGGCCTTTTTCTGTAAAAATTAAACCAACAATTGAAAACTGAAACTCAACTATTTTATCTCAACTAAAATTAGTTTCTCCTGACATTTAAAAATAACTTTGAAAACTCAATTTTACACCCAAACTAATGTGAGGTTAGAATTCTAACTCTTACAATTCATCTCCAATTCAATGAGAAAATTATTCAAAAAATAGTTCTTATCAAAAACTTGTAATCGATTAACATCTATAATAACTAATTTGATTATAAAATAATACTCAAAATGAAAATAAAGATGAACAAAATGTGGTCAACACGTGGATGACTTAAACCGTACCTGTTTCTTGTGAGCAACCATTTTGTCCGATTGGTTTGTTCTGCCCTGTAAAAAAAACGACAAAAATTAATCAACAAATCTTTTTTACTCAAATTAAAACTTTCTTTAATTTGAATTAAATCAATTATTTTAGCAGTTCCAACATACCTTTTCGACAATAGATCACGGAAAGAAATGGCCGAAGGTTTGTTCCTTATTCGTATCCAAGCGCCATCTAGATTCTTAAACTTACCAAAAAAATGTTCCCTAGAAAGTTGTTCCTCTTTTTATCCGCGTTGCAAAATTCACTAAACTCGTGATTAAAACTCACAAAATTGAAACAAAATGAAAGGTAAATCAAAGCTTCATTTCAGTTGATTTTAATCTCTATTTGAAAAAAACAAAATTTGACCTTGCAAGTTGTTGGTGATTTTTGTTCGGATCGCGCGCGCCACGTATTTGCGTGGCAGTACTGGAACGGTGTTCAACGACATCCTCGGACGCTCCTACTTGTCAAAAAGAAGGGGCGGTGGGTGATTATTCGGTCGTCTAATAATTTTACCAACCTGTCATCGTTTGTTTACGTGTTCAATCCTAAACCAGGTAACTCATCGATGCCAACCATTTGTGCGACTGAAATTAAATGTCTCTGCTCAACTTATGTCAATTTCGTGGCCAAAATGTGCTCCTAAACATGCTGCAATAATGCGAGTGCAGTCACAATCATTGAATTTAGAAACAAATTGCTCAGTTCGAATTGTTATCCTCGATTCGAAAACGCGGTTGGCCATTGGCGTTGAAATTGATACAAAGTTGAACTCGTAAAAGTGAGAATTTGAATTTTATTATAAATAGTCGAGCGGTTGGTCATCGATTGATTCGTGTTATATATGGTTTCCTAACGCTATTTGACAAATCGATATACCTATCCGTGAGTGTTTTTCAGCCAAGATGACAGATTCAAAATATTTCACCACCACCAAGAAGGGTGAAATTTTTGAACTTAAGTCAGAACTCAACAATGACAAGAAAGAGAAGAAAAAGGAAGCTGTTAAAAAGGTCAGTATTTGTTTTATATTTTAAATGTTACATTCACTGATTAGAGCTTTGTATATTATTTTTCAAGGTGAATTATTTTGGACTGAACAATTGATTAAAGTGTTTGAATCATTTTAGGTAATAGCTTCGATGACGGTTGGGAAAGATGTCTCGGCATTGTTTCCCGACGTGGTGAATTGCATGCAAACGGACAACTTGGAGCTGAAGAAACTTGTGTACCTCTACCTGATGAACTACGCGAAAAGTCAACCCGACATGGCTATCATGGCTGTCAACACATTCGTCAAGGTAGAGTAATTTCGATTACCATTTAGTTTAAGCCGACTTTTCATTAATGCACATTTATCTCTACAACAATGAAATGTGAGACTCGAATGTTAGCCACTGTCACCCTTGTCTTTTTTATAGCTAGCTGAGGCAGGTAAGGTCTCCCCCCTTGAGGTGTGGCATGTGTCTCATGTTCGATCCCTAATATTTGAGTCTTTGCTAACTCAACTTTTTTCTTATTTCTTAATTTCGCCTAAGCTCAAAACGAATGACTAGGAATTTTTTTTTTCAACAAGGCTTTAGACTTTTTTTTCATCTTTTTTTATATTTTTTGGTTTTCTGGGCAAATTTGAATACTCTTCGATAAATGAAAGATGAAAATTTAATGTTGATAATTGTTGTCTTATCTTGAAAGTTTTAATTTTTCAACTACAACAAAAATTGAAAAATACGTCGGTCTGTTATTGAAGAGTTATTGATTTGCGTCCGGAAAAAGAGTGTGCAGATGAAAGTTTTACACGTGAAATTGCGCTGTAGGGTAGAGTGGAATGCTTCAGTGCGACAGGATTGAATTGCTTATTTTTTCGGAGGGCACGAGACTGGAATTTGGTTCTTGCTTAAAAAAAAGCAACAACAAAAAAACGCAACCTGATTCTCATTTTGATCATGTCGCTCATTCTAAACTTACCTCTGATACCAGATTCCAGAATCATCATAACGCATTTATGCCATCTTTCAGTTCTATTTACGTCTCTATGTACTCATTTTTGTAACTTGTGTAACTCATCAATTACAATGTTACTTTTTGTTCAAATTTTTAATTTGTAATCAATGCCCTTCTCTTCTTACAATGCAGATGTGATATTTTAATTACTGTACGTTTATACCAGTTGAACATCTGAAAATGATAAATGTCTTATTATTTGAAGCATGTCTATATATGTTACTGTATATAAAATAACAATTCACAATAAATCTATCAATTTTCATGGTGAGAATCATTGAGACATATTTTCTATAGGATTCATATTTGTACAAATCCGTGTCATGGTGCACTTTTGTTCAAATGTTCAATCAGTTTTGCTTCCTGATGACTAATGTTTCTCAGCTCGAGAACTTTTACGGTGTGAAATAAATAACAAGTTTATAAAGGTCTACAAAAAAACTCGAAAAAGTCATTATTTAAAAATCATACACTAACGTTTTTCACTAACGTCCATCCTATCGTTCGAATCATTATCGGATAAAGTGTTTTACATCTCACATTAAAAAATTAAGATAACAAAAAGAAAACTCTCGATAAAAGTAAAAACAGTAGTCAATAATATATAGAGAAAAAAAAAGAAAAACTGTTCTCGTGCTCTTAAGAAAATAAATGATTCAAAGGTATGATATATGAATTAATTTATAATTGTAATAATATAATCGGTAATTAAAAAATGGTGACGTTACCAATTTGACATTTTTCGTTCTGACACGCAAAAGGAGCTACCGACATCTCCGATGACTAAGGTACTCACACTATTCTATATTTTGTTATCTTTTGGGTTGAAAATAAATTAGCCATTATTGTGACTAGACTTGAATCCCTGGCGTGCTTAATTTTTGCGTAGGATTGCGAGGATCCGAATCCGCTGATCCGGGCGTTAGCTGTCCGCACAATGGGCTGCATTCGCGTCGACAAAATCACCGAGTACCTTTGCGAGCCGCTCAGAAAGTGTCTCAAAGACGAAGATCCCTATGTCCGCAAAACTGCTGCTGTCTGCGTAGCCAAACTTTATGACATTAATGCTGGTCTCGTCGAAGATCAGGGATTCTTGGACCAGCTTAAGGATCTTCTCTCCGACAGCAACCCCATGGTAAATATAATAATTAATAACACCAAAAGATGTTTAACTTTTTCTTTTACAGTGTAGACATTTTTTATATGATTGACGTTTGTAGGTGGTTGCTAATGCAGTAGCAGCTCTTTCAGAGATCAATGAATCAAGTCCCAGCGGCCAGCCCTTGGTCGAGATGAATGCACAAACGATCAACAAATTGTTAACCGCCCTTAACGAGTGTACAGAGTGGGGCCAAGTATTTATTTTAGACTCGCTAGCAAATTATTCGCCCAAAGATGAACGAGAAGCGCAGAGCATCTGCGAGAGAATCACACCAAGATTGGCCCATGCCAATGCAGCCGTTGTTCTCTCAGCAGTCAAGGTTGGAAGATCTTTTCGTTTGTAAATTGAAAATATTGTACATTAATATTAATTTGTCAATTTTCATCTTCAATTTTGTATTTTTGATTGTCAGGTATTGATGAAACTCATCGAGATGTTGCAATCTGAATCGGATTTTGTTGGGACTCTCACGAAGAAACTCGCTCCCCCTCTGGTGACTCTTCTGAGCTCCGAACCGGAGGTACAGTACGTCGCGTTGAGGAACATCAACCTGATCGTCCAAAAGCGACCGGACATCTTGAAACATGAGATGAAGGTGTTCTTTGTCAAGTACAACGATCCGATTTATGTGAAACTCGAAAAGTTGGACATCATGATTAGGCTGGCCTCACAGGCTAATATAGCCCAGGTGCTATCTGAGTTGAAGGAGTATGCAACAGAGATCGATGTGGATTTCGTGAGGAAAGCTGTTCGGGCCATCGGAAGGTGCGCGATCAAAGTTGAACCCTCTGCCGAACGGTGTGTCTCCACTTTGTTAGATCTCATCCAGACAAAGGTATCGAATGGTCTCATCTTCTAAAAGAAGAATTGATCTTGGTAATTTCGATTAATTTTTATTCATCTTCATAATTTATTTTCGCAGGTAAACTACGTCGTCCAGGAAGCCATTGTTGTAATCAAAGACATCTTCCGAAAATACCCGAATAAGTACGAAAGTATTATCTCAACTTTGTGCGAGAATTTGGACACGTTGGACGAGCCTGAGGCGAGAGCTTCTATGATATGGATCATCGGCGAGTACGCGGAGCGAATAGACAACGCGGACGAGCTGCTCGAGAGTTTCCTCGAAGGCTTCCACGATGAGAATACTCAAGTTCAGTTGCAACTGTTGACTGCTATTGTTAAGCTCTTCCTGAAAAGACCAACGGACACACAAGAGCTGGTACAGCAGGTGCTTAGTTTGGCCACACAGGATTCCGATAATCCGGACCTGAGAGAT
Source organism: Trissolcus brochymenae (assembly GCA_030523145.1). NCBI lineage: Eukaryota > Metazoa > Arthropoda > Insecta > Hymenoptera > Scelionidae > Trissolcus > Trissolcus brochymenae. The sequence goes on from JAQQRF010000176.1 coordinate 52,146, forward strand.
CGCGGGTTCATTTACTGGCGTCTGTTGAGCACAGATCCAGCTGCAGCCAAGGAAGTTGTTCTGGCAGAGAAACCGTTGATATCCGAGGAGACGGATCTGTTGGAACCGACACTTTTAGACGAGCTCATCTGTCATATCTCAAGCTTGGCCTCAGTTTATCACAAGCCGCCCACTGCTTTTGTTGAGGGCAAAGCGGCCGGGGCCAGGAAATCCCTTCCAGCTCGAGGCACTACGAATAATACTGAGTCGAGACCTTTGGAAGCCCAAGTCATCCCGGCACAAGATTCCTTGATTGGTGATCTCCTTAGTATGGATATAGGTAACTTTCTTTGTTATTTTGCTTTGTCTTGTTGGTTCGAATTTTATTTTACATTGAAAACAATGTTCCTTCTTTTTTGAAGGCGGTCCTAGTATAGTTGCCCCGGCACCAGCTACTCAGCCTGGTTTGGACCTTTTGGGCGGAGGTTTGGAGGGAATTTTGAGTGGTCCTGACACAGCCACAAGTGGCGTCTCTCAAACAACAACCGGACTTTTGGGTGACATCTTTGGATTCACACAAGGTCCCACATCCTACATTGCTCCCAAGACAAATTGGCTTCCAGCTGAAAAAGGCAAAGGATTTGATATCTGGGGCACTTTTTCACGAAAGTAAGTCCAGTCATGATGAAAAAATTGCTTTCATTGATTTAATATTGTTTGAATGGATGAGATGATGCATCTTTGTGGTTCTTTCTTTTAGGAATGGAATTATTTATATGGACATGACTTTCACAAACAAAGCGATGCAACCGATGGGAGGCTTTGCCATACAGTTGAATAAAAACAGTTTCGGTTTAACGCCGTCTGCTCCGTTGCAAGTGCCGGGTCCGCTGGCACCTGGAGCCAGCATCGAAGCGAGTATAGCATTGTCAACGACCGGAGCTGTTCAGCGTATGGAACCTCTGAACAATCTTCAAGTTGCTATAAAAAATAATATCGATGTTTTTTATTTTGCATGCCTTGTACCAATGTACGCTTATTTCATGGAAGATGGTCAGTTGGACAAGAGGGTGTTCTTATCTATATGGAAAGAAATTCCAGCACAGAATGAGGTAATGATACGAGATATGAATAATTAAACTACGATGAAGAGAATTTTAATATTTTTACATTTTAATAACACTTAACATATTGAATGTTTAATTGGACCCTTTTAGGTACAATATACTTTGAATGGCATCGTGCTGACAGCAGATCAAGTTGTCCAAAAGATGCAACAGAACAATGTTTTTACAATAGCGAAAAGAAATGTCGAAGGACAAGATATGTTGTATCAGTCGATCAAACTTACGAATAACATCTGGGTTCTGAATGAGTTAAAAATCCAACCCGGAAGCCCTGATATTACTGTAAGTTTTTTTTTTTCTTACTTTTGACATGCAATTGATTTGGATTTTGAACAAAGAATAATGAGTTGCAATTTTTATTTACAGTTGTCATTGAAATCACGTTCTGTGGAAGTAGCAGCAGGAATATTCCAGACGTACAACTCGATCTTACATTCATAAAATTTTAATATGACGGTTGCGTCGTTTTAATTTGTTATTATAGAAAAAAAAAAGAAAAGGGTACCTCCGCGGTGAATTTCAACAGAGATGATGTAGACCCATTGACATTCAATTATTCATTAAGTTTGTTCCACATTTATTTTACAATGTACGAAAATAAATTTATGTATTAAAACGTTGGTTTTTATTGCTATCTTATTTGAGGGGTGACTTCAAGTAAGAGGCTAAGCAGTTGAGAAATTCATTCTTTTTTTTTATTATGTAATTTCAAAAAAACATTCTTTATACATTCAAAAATCGATGAAAATTTGTTTTGTAGAAATACAAATTTGAATTCTGTTTACCATGGAATTCTATTTACAAAATTAACAAAAATGTAAAATGTAAATTGTAATGTAATCATTGTATTATATAATATAGAAAATTCATTTGAGCAAAGCCAAAGCATCGACGCATTTCAGCTCTCCTAATATGCTCGTTAAATTTTCAAGAGACGCTTCATCTGCCTCTTCTACCCAGATTTCTAGCATGTTTTTGCACTGCTCGAATTGTGTCGGTTTGCTTTGGAAAAATTCAATCTGCAATCATAATAAAACAAAGTTAATCATTTTGTTATAACATTCTGAAAACTGTATGATAAGTTAAAAATATTCTCACTTCATCACTTTGGTATCCAAATTTAGCAGCAATAGTTTTCCAGTCGTCCTTCAAAACTTCAGACAACTTATCAACCATATCCGGACTTATTTTCTGGGATTTTTCAGTTTTGTTACCATCAGTTTCAACTGACTCTGATTCCTGTTTCAGAATTAATTCTTGATCCGTTGTGTCGGACGGTACAGACTCGTCGTTTTCAATTTTGATGTCCTGTTGAGTCTAAAAGATGAATTTGTCATAATCAAAAAAGTCAAACCAAACGACTTTATAAATAATCACAATCAAAATTACCGGTTTATCTTTAGCGATTTTCTTAATCATCGCTTCCAAATATTCTGGCAATTTATTGATCGGATTATTCGAATGAACAAAAAAATGCGGGCTTCGTCTGGCCAACAATCGCAAAGCCCTCCAACCAAAATTGCCATCATTGATTTTCCTACAACAATAAATCAATCATGTTTTAATTAAAAATTCATTCAAATTGATAAACCAACTGTCCCAGATATAAATTATATTTTTACTTGTACTGGTCTTCCACCATCGCCGCCGGATCTAACTCTTCAACTGCTTCTTTAAAATATCCTTCTAATGAAGGAAGAAAATCTCGTTCCTTTGATTTACAAGCTTCGAGATTGTTCGGACAATAGTTCCACAATTTTGTGAGCTCAGCACTGTAATGAAAAAATTCTTGATAAACAACAAACAATTGAGATTGAAAAACATTCCATCTTGTCTTTTATCTGCACTCACTTTCCCATATAATATTTTCCAGCCGCTTCGGCATCTTTAATAACATCCCCTAATCTTCTCCGTATTCTTTTAGGTTTACGAACGTCATCAGCATCGATGTCAGAGACCGGCCTTTTGAACGCGGGACATCCTTCATTCTTCCATGCATTCCAGTGCTCCTCTCGTTTTAAAATATTTTTCACAGTAGCTGCGAAAACTGGCCCGTCAGGCGGCGTCTCACCTATTAAGGCATACACCTGGTCCGTTGTGACTTTCACCCACTCAACTTGATCGGACTTCAACTCGTGAGTATCTCTAAATTCATCAGACAAAAAATTTGGATTAAAATCTTGAAACCTTTCGCACTGGTCTGACTCAAATCTAAACGATTTCCAACATAACTATTATTCTTACGATTTGAATTTCACAGTACTATTGAGGTACTGAAACAAAATGAGAAACTGCAATAAGACGTATCGTCTGAAATTTGAATCGGATAGCTGCAGTTCCAATAACTTCTGATTGGTCAGATATTTAGCGAAGTAATGCGTCTCCTTGTGCATATCTCCGGTTTCATTTTTCATGTTCGAACAATTGCGCTGGTCATCTAGTTTGAAAGACGAGAACACCGACAGTACACTCGACGTATGCTGCAATCAAAATGTATCAACTTAATTTTGTCTTTTTTTACAAATTTCATAATCCAGAAAAAAAAGTAATCCAAGATATAAAATTACCGATGAAAAAATTTTCCAGTGCATCTTGTTGTAGCACTGGTTAGGGTTGCGGAAAAAATCTTGAAGGGCCCAAAATTTTCTATACAAATTGTAGTCGATGGGAATTTTTGTATCTGTCTTTTCGATGTCAGTCTTTTCGATTTCCTGCAGGACTTCGTCCTCGGACTTTTCGTTACCAAATTCGGTATGATTTTCAAGGTTGAACTCGCTCACAAGGTTGAGACCCGAACGCTCGGAAAATGGGAAAAACTTGGCGAGGAAAAGGAGAATCCTGCCACAAAAAACCGTCTGTTGTGACCTCGAAAGTCGACGTAACAAATCGTTGCACATTCGGAGCAGGTTGTTTTTACAAGCTCCAAAGAAGAGTTCCTCCTTCCAGATTGCGACGTTATTCTCAACGTAGGTAAACAGTTCCTCGCACCTATCCAGGGTCATCCCGTCGAAGATGTCACTGAGCAGGATAATTGGCACGCTGGCTGTGGCAATGTCCTTGCGACAAAGTTCTATACAGAAGGTTATGTAGGTTTCTAAGTTATGGACATTATTTGGCGAGGTGCCGAAGATGACGAGCAACGTGTCCCTGAGTACTTGATCGATTAGCGACTTTTTATCGAGGTCGTTCTGACAGTGCTCCCCAATGTAAACTTGAAAACTTGCGACGTCTAGCTTTTTTAAACATTTCTGTACGACGCTCTGTAAAAGAAATGTTTGGTTCTGTATAATTGATTTTTCGAGCTAACAATTATTTGGATGTAGTACTTACACTTAGATTCTTCCTTAAAACTTCCATAGTTGCCATTGTGTTTTGAGGTTAAAAAATGTTGGAAACAGGTTAAGATTCACATGCAAAAACTTAATTGTTGTTTAAAATCACAGTTTTGGTTCAGGACGGGAGCTGTGAGTTTATCCGCATCATCACTGCTGTTTATTGCGTGTGTACAAAGTTGTTTTTCTTTATAAGCGTCATTAAAACTGTGTGATGTTATACGGTTGTGTCAAGTAAACATGGCTTTTTTTCTTGGAGCGTCCTCGATGGTGGCGACATCTACTTTGAAGTGAAAATTGTGAGAAAAATGTATGACGTAATACCAAATGTTTATCTAATGTTTCTGAATGTTTAGCGAGTGTTGTAAAATGTTGCATAAACCCATCGTCATTTTCATATTTTTGAATTCGCCTTTTATTACTTTCTGGAAACTAAACAAATGACAAGTACAGTCAGCAAACGAAAATTTGAAAACACAATAAAACATGTTTTATTTATGTTCATTAGTATTTTTAATAACAAATTTGAATTTTGTTTTGAACAGTGTTCAGAAAAAATTGACGAGAAAATTGTTATTTGATGAAATAAAATTTGTATGACAAAATATATGCAACACAACACACTTTCATATTATAATTATGGCAAAATGAAAGTGGAAAACCGGATTTGTTAGTGCAAAAAAATCACCTGAAACTGAACATTTGTCTTTCCAAGATCTTGTGAGATCTTGATATTGCTGCATCAAGAAAGTAAGTGCTTTAAAATAAATATCTTGTGTAATTTGAATTGTCCAAAATAAAATTGAAATGATATACACAGAAAGAAACAGAAGTGAAATCTAATAATAAACACATCAAATTGCTCCAAAAATGTAATCAAAAACACTTGTCAGCTGTCATATCAAAAGTGACTGTGCACAGGATTTAAAATTTTAGCGCACTTGTCCTGTTTGAGAAAGTTGTTTAGAGGTTATTATTTCATAATTAAATTTTTTCGTGCAAAACGAGCTGTTAATGTTTACAATGTTTGAAAAATAATTTCACATTTGTTTGTTTCGTATTGTTATTGAGCTGAAATGTAAACAAACTGTTGATTGAGTCTGATCCATCTGTTTGAGCGGGAAAATGTCCGGAAGTCGGTTGTTCCACCATCTGATCATTCAATTGGCTCCAAAATTGTGGAACCAAAGTCGTCATGTAAATGCTATACCATTTCACGTGCTAAGTCGATACTCTTCGGACACACGAGCTCTCAAACTGAAACCTGTAGAAGTAAGTTTTTTAAAGCCATCTTCAATTTTTTTTTTCAAATTTTTTGCATATATTCTTTTTTTACAAGTTATTATTAATACAACAATTTTTTAAATAATAAAATACAATACATTTTGAAAATTTATAGTCATGAATTCCATCAGAACACATGGATTCCTATCTTATTTTTATTTTGTGTAGACTCATTTGACAAAACCATAATTCTATGCAAATCTTATGTTTTTTGTTTTTGCATTTCACATTGTAAACTCAGCAAATGCAAGTACACGTGTACACAAGCAGGTTTTTTTTTAAATGAAAAAAAAAAAAAAAATTATTCATCTTGACAGAACATAAATATTTTTTTCATTTGAGGTAAAAGTTATCTTTATTTTATTGACCTTTTGAATTCACAAGATACGCAACACTAAAGTTTAAACAATTATCTGGCAATTATGTTTTTTTATTATCACAATCATACCCCCCTCGTCGATACTTTATATCAATCAAGTTCAATGATGTAATTATATTAGTTCAAGTTGCGCTGTGTCGGGTGTTGTTTGCTGATTTCTATTGTGAATTTTCAGGCCATGTCTACAATGATCCATCAAAATTTATGGGAAACCGACCCTGAGTTATTTGAGCTGATCAAAAAGGAAAAACGGAGGCAAGAATCTGGCCTGGAAATGATTGCCAGTGAAAACTTCACGTCCCTCAGTGTACTTCAAGCTCTTAGTTCTTGTCTTCATAATAAATACAGCGAAGGACTTCCTGCTGCTAGGTGAAAGATGAATATTTTGTTCTTTTATTACAACATGTTTGATTGTCAAAAAATTACAATGACTGACAAATCAAATGATATGAATATTTTGTTCTTTTATTACAACATGTTTGATTGTAAAAAAATTACAATGACCGATAAATGAGATGAGTCGATCAACACGTTATCGCACGAACTATTTATTTTTATAACACATTCGTAAATTACTTTCTAATCGATAAAGAATAAACGTCGTACAAAATCTCAAATATCAGATTTCGAATTTGCTTGTAATGACATTAATATTAATTTGTGATTTTATTTTAGGTATTACGGAGGTAATGAATACATAGATCAAATAGAGCTTCTGGCTCAAAAAAGATCACTTGAGGCATTCAACTTGAACCCCGAAGAATGGGGATGTAACGTTCAACCCTACTCGGGAAGTCCGGCCAACTTGGCTGTGTACACTGCATTGTTGAACCCTCACGATCGTATTATGGGCCTTGATCTTCCCGATGGTGGTCATTTAACTCACGGTAATTATTTCAAAGTTTGCACAACATTCTGTGCTTCGTCTAAGTTTTTTTAATTCACGAAGAAAAGGTATTTCCTGTTTATGCAATTAATGAGTTGGAGTGATATGATACTTTTTGATTAAAAAAATTGTTTCCTATCATTTTAATTATGTCAATCTTACTTCAAGGTTTTTTCACTCCAACAAAAAAGATCTCAGCGACATCCATCTTTTTTGAATCGATGCCTTACAAGGTGGACCCAAAAACTGGTCTTATCGACTACGACAAACTAGCCGAGAATGCAAAATTATTCAATCCTAGTATTATCATCGCTGGATTCTCCTGTTACAGTCGGTGTCTCGATTACAAACGGTTCCGTGAAATTGCTGACCAAGTGAACGCTTATCTGGTTAGTGATATGGCGCATATCGCTGGATTAGTGTGCGCCGGAGTAATTCCAAGCCCGTTCGAATACAGTGATGTTGTCACGACGACTGTGCACAAAACCATGCGCGGCCCTCGAGCAGGGATTATCTTCTTCCGAAAGGGCGTTCGCGGAATTGGCAAGAATGGCGAGAAAATCATGTATGATTATGAGAGCAAGATCAATCAGGCGGTCTTCCCGGGACTGCAAGGTGGACCGCATAACAATTCCATTGGTGGCATCGCCACGGCAATGAAACAAGCGAAGACGCCAGAATTCGTTGAGTACCAGAAACAAGTGTTGGCCAACTCGAAAAAACTTGCCCAAACCTTGCAGGAGCTTGGGTACACGATTACGAGCGGGGGCACTGACGTGCATCTGGTCCTAGTTGATTTAAGGTCAAAGGGTCTTACCGGATCAAAAGCTGAGAAAGTTCTTGAAGATATCTCCATTGCCTGTAACAAAAATACCGTCCCAGGAGATAAGAGCGCCTTCAATCCCAGTGGCATTAGACTGGGAACGCCCGCTTTGACTACGCGGGGATTGAAAGAAGATGATATTGTTAAAGTTGCTAATTTCATTGACAGAGGTATGATCTCGTTTTTAGTTGTCAAGTGAAAGTCGTGTTATTTTTATTTTGATGCATTTCTTTTGTTTCAGGATTGAAGTTGGCCTTAGAGGTGCAAAGCATCTCTGGACCTAAACTGGTCGATTTCAAAAAAGTGATTCATACGGACAATGTTATTGTTGAAAAAATGCGCAACCTTCGAAATGAGATTGAAAGTTTTGCTGAGAAATTCCCGATTCCAGGATTGGATGAATATTGAATAAGTTGAATTTGAATGAATGCTGTTTTTCATTTATAAATAAAAGTATCTTTTTCTAAAACTTGTCACTTGTTCACCCTGGTTTGCAAATGAAACAATGAAGCTGTTATTAAAAGTTGTTTATTTTCTTTTTTTTTGTTATAAATCTTGATTTGTTTTTTGTCTATGATTTGTTATGTGATGTTATACGTTTTGTGTACAGAAGGGTCAATAAGAACAAAAAAATTTGCAATCAAGTAGGATTCGGATCATCAGTCGAGAGTTCGAATTGTTACAGAGCCCAGATACTTTCAGGCATTGACAAATTGCACAATTAGTCAAATATAATTGAAGCACGCGAACGATTTAAGTGCACTTGTTGAAAGTATTTGGGATTGGCTGATTGGTTAAAAGTCGTCTCGCACGGCAATCTTCATCAAATTAACAAATCCGACGAGTTCGTTTAATCCAAGTCCTGCACTGCGTGCGACGTTGACGCCGTGTTCCTTTGCTCGTCTTCCGAGTCCTCGTCTTCAATATCATTGAAAAATGATTGCAGAATTGAACCAACGAAACCCTGATTTTGAGGACGCGGCGGTGGGACATTGAAAAAAAGTTGACCTATTTTATCCAAGTATTGTCGATAGCAAGGATCTCGACTCAAACTCAATTGATATTGTGTGCATAACACCGTGAAAACCGCTAGTTTACCACTGTAACAAAATAGACAATTCATTTTGACAATTTTTACAATTAAATTCTTCATTTATAGATGTTCAAAATTAAACAACACTTACGTATCAATTGTTTTAAGTAAAAAGAAGAGAAAATTTAATAACGGGAGATAATAAGGTGGTCCTTTTTTGATCTTAGGATGTTGTGATGTATACGAGTTGAAGGCTTCCTGAGCTGTGACTTTGTTTCGCAAACATAAATATCTACAATAAAATAAACACATTATTTTTAGATAAACCTGACAATTTTTTTATCTTTTCTCTCATTCAAGATTATTTTTGAAAAAAAACTTACTGCAAAACCGTTTGAGCTATGAAAAGATCAATTTCATTAGAATAACCCCTTTGCTCATGAAGTTCGACTAGCATCGCAGCACAACCGGAACCATCTTTACTATGAAGAAAATGTTGCCTAGCTACGGCATAATTTTTTTCTGAAACAAATTAAATTTCATTAGATTTTCATTTTTGAAAGTGACTAGTCATGTTTTCAATGTTATTAATTTTTTATTACCTTTCCAGAAAACTTGCGCTATTTTCTGGTGTAAGTCTGGGTGACCAGTTTTATAATTACTTCTTTTTATACTCCACTTGAGGGCATTTTGTAAAAATGTTTCTCTTTCGGGGGAGCTCGGGCTTATTGAACTGAATAACATTGTTATTTTCTCAAAAACAGCTTCTGACGGCTCCGTTTCTGACTTTATTATAACATCTACGTATAATATCGCTAGGTCTGCCCCACTTGCAAACTGAAAGCAAAAAAAATCCATTTTCAGTTGATTTAATCAAACAACTTATTTTAAAAAAATATATAAATATTTACTATTTTACAATAACAACCACTCATTGTCACACATGACAAACAAACTGTAAACAAACATCTAAATATGTGTGTAAGTTTTTTTGAATTTCATAGTAGACTGTAATTACGTCCAACTGTTTTAATTTGGTGATGATAATCTAGAAACTTCTACGTGTCACACTAAAAAATTTGTCATTTTGTAACTATGAAATGAAAATTGTTCCAAATAACGATGACAAAACAATATGGTTTTCGGTTACACCTTAAAAAAAATCAATCTCGTTGACAACGTACAGCGATACATAATAGTTTGCTGAAATCGAATACAGCAATGTTGGTAAATAAATTGTGATTTTGAAAGTGACCAAATAAGGGTGACGAGACAGTACCTGTTCGTGTAGTAATAGAAGCATAGATCCATTGTACAATAATTCCAATAAAACCGAATATTTCTTCTGTCCCAGATACCTGAAATAGGTTAAGTTTCATGACAGCAACAATAAAAGAAATAATGAAATAATAATTATTCGATGTTATATATACGAGTGGCAAGATGACTGATCAAGCTAACCTGAAATATATCGTTCTGTACATTTGGTGCGCCTCATAATAGTTGCCGGAATTGATCGAGGCTTGTAATTTGGTAATAACTCGTTGAACCCCCTGACTGTGTCGCGAGGCCATATTTATCGTTTCATTTACAAAATTTCTCTTATCACTGTTTTGCCTTTACCGTCATGTTCCTGTCAGACGCGACTCATGATGCGTGTGCGATCCCCGATGCGATGCGCGCTAAACCCACTTTGTCAGCTTTCTCACTAACTACTAATCTCATGGCTCGCCATCTGACACATTGCGCGTTCGAGTCACATCATTGTTAATGGGAAAATAATGTTCCCAACAATAACAGCTGTAATTAAAACGAAACGATGCGATACGACATACAAAAATAATGATAAAATTTATCTTTCAATCAATAAAGTAAAAGCATTTTACATTTAAAAAAAAAAACAAAAACCATCCAAGTTTGACCTTGGATTTGTTTGTTTATTATAAAATAAATATCAATGAAATGCAATAGTTATTCATTTACAAAAAGACGTTATTTAAAAAAAAATCCCAAACGTCTTTCAAATTAGTCAGCAAACAAAACTTTGTTTTTTATTTATGATTTTGTTACTTTTCATAATTCCCGCCAAAATTCGTCTGTGCGCCGCGCCTCTCTCTGAAGTTGCCAGCGCCTCTACCGGGCTCCGTTAGAAACGATTGTTGCGGAAATAATTTGTGTCATTTTATGTACATAATTTCTGCTTGCAAATAACATATAACTGCTAGACAACAATGACGATATAAACATTAAAAGGAGTAGCCAACTGTTTGTTTACCTAAACAAAAGACAACTCCTTTGGGACTCCGGCGAATGTTGAGGATAACCTTTTTCTAAGTGAGTGGCACGGACTTTTCCTTTAGACAATTTTTGCAGGCGGTATGGCTTTCTGTCAAACTTGTCGAACTTGTCTGCGCTTGTCAATATGATGTTGCTCGAGATCAGTCACCCCGAAACAATTTGTTGCAGCATTGCAATTCAATCATTCAACCTTATTCGATACATTCCAAACTTTTTTGCCTTGTAATTATTTTTAGATCAGTCCCCTTGTGATGCTACTTTATGTATTTTTTGTTGTGTTCATTATTATTTCTATTTAAACACTCACGGGCATTTTTTAATCGTTGTATTTATTTTATTTTAAGGTATGCAGACTGAAATGGGTCCGCCAGGAGGAGGAAACAACTACCCTGGTTCTAGCAGTGGTGCTGGATATGTTACAGAAAAAATGTACATGTTACTTCAGTTGTACCTCCAAAACAAAGGTTGGAATCCAAGCATAGAACTTTTACAATGTGTAACAGAACTGAAGGAAGCTTCTATGCTACCAAGTGTAGCATACTTGCAGTAAGTTTGATAAATGATTTGATATAATTTGTAAACAAATATCAATGGTTGATGAATTAAACAAATTAATTTTTATAGAATGATGGCACAACGAGTCGCTCTGGATTCTCAGGGACGACTGGTGTTACGAGAAAATGGAAAAATCATTTTACCGTACGAACATTTTGCTAACGCAGTGATGCTGAAACATATTAACGGTCCTCACGGGATGCACTTGGGGTTGGAAGGTACGATCAGAGCGGTGATGGAGTCTTATACCATCGGACGCGAGTGCTTCGGCATGGAGAAGGAGTTCATCATCGAAGTTGTACAAAACTGTCCGAATCCTGCTTGTCGTTACTACAAAAATCAATTGGAACTGACACAAAAAATAAGCCAATTAGGTTCTTCGTATATGCAGGACAACGATGCAACCGCGTCTTTGTTGAGATCGAATTTCCCTCATGGGGCAGATTTTCAAGCGGTGAGAAAAATATTTTTTATTTGTAATTGTGATCGTGATTTTAAAATCGCAATTGGTGTTAAAAAATTGTTAATGAGGTTGATATTTTGATATTATTGGTATAAATTTGAGGTCGTTTTGCAGGCACTAAGCGGTTCCAATCCAAACTCACATATGGGAAGTTCAAGTTCGGATATGTCGGAGATGCGAGCGAGCAATAACCAACTGAATTTGCAACAACGTCCGCCGAGTCGTCCGTCGTTGAATATTCCTCATCGTCCTAATCCGCAAGAAAAAAAGTCTAACGCAAAGCATTACGAGTCTTTGATACCAAATATACCGATCACAGAATCGCACAAACTGACAGACTTTCTGCGAACGAATTTAGACAATATTGAAGGACTCAGCAGTCTTGGGTTAGGCAATTTGCAAGGTTTAGGAAATGCTAATAAGGATTTGTTAGCTTTACATAATGGTGCATGGTCTGTAGATAACGACAAGCACTCTCGTTCCTCGACTAACTCAGAAGGTTACTATCGTTTATTGATCAACTTGAATAATTCTAACCCAATCATTAACGGTATCTTTGATTACTAAACTCGAGTTGTTTACTTTAGGAGGCCAAGAAAAAATCATACGAGCTTTTGCAGAAGTGATGAAAAACATGGCTAGGATGAAATCTTGCGTTCGCCCTGCCATGTGTAAACCGTACGGAAAGCAGTCTGAGGCACTCCAGAAAAGTAAGTACAACAAGAAGAAAGTTAGGGCAAAAACAGTGAGAAAGTTAAATAATAATCATCTTTTGTCATTTGTATCAAATTATTTAGATATGTAAGTTTTCTATTATTTTAAATTACAGCATTGGTCGACACAATTCAGCTGGTACAATCTCTCAGAAGTTTTTTACCTCCACCACCTATTCCAGTCTCCAGCTGGAAAAATGAAGATAAACATCGAATAGATCACAGTAATCCGTATCTTTCGTCACTGTAAGTTCATATTTTGTTTGTCCAAACAAATTTTATACTAAAATCGAGAGCACACAACAGAGGACATAAGATGAACGTGAAATATATGATATTATCTTTTTCTAGAAAAAATTCTGGATTGGGAGATTTGTGCGAACAACGTAAACTCGATTAATTGATTTTACAAATTGACGTTCTTGTGATTTTCATTGTTTAAAACTTTTTAGCTGTTACGTGCTAGCACGTATGAATTTTTTTTAATGATTTTTCTAGCGATTGGTTGATTATGAAAAACAACATTTAAAGAAAGTTGATATTTAATATTTTTATATCACACTTTTTCTACGCGCATTTCATTTTTTATACAAAAAATGAAAACGATTTTTATTTTTGTAAATAATCTAATTTTTAATCTAAAAACTTGAATCAAATTTTGTAATTGAATTTTTTTATTGAATAATGCATTAACAGAAATCTTTGGCTGTTTAAAAAAAGGAAGACAATTTTTGCAAAAGTGCAATCATTCATAATTGTTTACTGTTATGATATGAAAGGTCATTTTTGAATGAGTTCTAGTCAAATAAAGTCACTGTATGAAGGATAAAAAAATTTTAGAGTAACATAACTTTCGAAAGGTTTGCTCAAAGATGTTGGCGTTTTGGATACGAGATGTAGAAGTTAAAAAAAAGAGAAGTCATGCGTGGACTGTGATAAATGTGGATTAGAAAACAACAAAATTATCAGATATAGGTTTTAAGGGTATTTAAAAGTTTTTTTTTTTTTTGAAAATTAAAAATTGAAAATTTTTTAATATCTTTAAATTTATTATTTTTTCTACAAACAAAGCTGAACTTGTTGAAGTTTATTATTCTTCTGTCAATCATATCTCATGATCAATCTGACAAACATTATTTTACGCGCAATTATGAAAAAGTTGGTTATATTTTTATAATGTTAAATTGGTAGGTGCAAGCTGATTATTATTTAGAGTTGAAATTTGTTGATTATATACTAATTCGTTTACAATTTTATATGAATTGTAATTTGAATGAACCATTAGCAGCTTTGTTTGTGATCATACAAATTTGTCCGTGGAGCTTGAAGTGATGGGAAATTGAGCCTGTTTAGAATTTAGCGAAACCTATTAGATTAAGTAAATTATATAAATAAAAAATTGTTAGATTATGAAAAAAAAAAAAAGAAAAATTATGAAACAGAAACAGATTGTTGAGAAAAAGAAATTTGTTTTGGCAGAGAAAATGTGTGCTGCAAAAAACGAAAAATTTGAATTCTACAAGCTCTGCGGGCAAGTTCAATGTAATCATATACTCAGAAATTTATTTCCATACAAATTGAAATGAATTATCTTTTTTTCTCAAATTGTGTGCGAATGATGAACATTGTGTTATGTTTGTGTTATTGCTTTTCAATACAATTTATTTATTGAAAATAACGAAATCATTATTATACTCGACGTTTGTAAACGTATGAGCTATTCACTACGAAAGCAATTAGCTTTAGGATCTCTCATATTTAATAACTGTGCTAGAAAACAAAGGAAACATTTTTCAAACACTGGTGAATGTGCTGACTGTTTGAAATCTTCGTATATTTTACTGACATGTTTGTTCATTTACAATTTGGTTTTTCTCGTTGAATATACAGTCAGCGATAAGCACGACAGAAAGCGATTGCGGTCGTTGAAGCGCGTGTCTAATTTTTAAGGGAACAGTTTAAAATAATACAGTAATAGATACAGTATTGCTAGATAATTACTGACAACTACAGATTTAACAAATAAATGATTCATTTATGAATGTTGAATTTTAGTTTGTCTTTATCTTTTAAAAACTTTCGTCGAAAAGTATATCAAGCTAGAATCATTTCAATAATTCATACCTTTTATTGATTACATTTAATTTACAAACAACATATATATTACAATAACAAAACTGCACAAACAGTTATACGTATTACAATAAGTCTTATGATTCTCGCAGGCTGTATGATAAATAATTTTTGTACAGTGTTCGCTTAACAGTCATTTGAAATAACAGTTCCATGATTTTTCGAGCGAATGTTAATTTCCAGAGTTTATAAAGATAAAATTAAACGAAAATTGATTGAAATCATTGATTAATTTCATTGATAAATAATTCGTCCAACAGTTATAAATTCAGAAAAGAGTTACATTTGTTGAAAAAATCATGGAGATTTATTGTTGCGATGAAAAATGTTTAACATTATCACAAAAGTTGTATCATTGGTATAATAACATTTTTCAATAAGTTTTATACATTGATATGAAAGCTTTGTGTCCTAAGTTAGATAGTAGGTGTATAACAAAACTGATGATTTTTCAAAAAAGTATTGAAGAATTATGCATATCCATGACGTAACTATCAAGTACCAAAGAATTTTAACAATCATTAGTTCGATAGTTCTAAGGTTTGAACTGATCTGCGTGCAATATTTCCGCATATAGGTCTTTGGTTATATTCCCTGACAAACTTGAAAAAACTTTCTATCGTTGTTCGTTTAATCCATAAGTACAAAATATCATTTTATATGAAGAAAATTTACAATTGCATTTATAATATTGAACTAATGCAATACACTAAGGTTTATGAATTGAGTTTGCCTCGACTTTATCTAAACTTATTTTAAATGTATGAGTCATGTTGTGTGATACCTTACATAAAAAAAGCTTATAGTAATAATTCTCAAAAATATTATTTTCTATCATGATTTTTCATGAACAATTCAAATTTGCTCTTTAAAAAGGTAAATTAAATTTTCCTTTAGGAACATTTTTGGTTGCAAGGTTTGATACAAAAGGAACGATAAAAAAGATTGATTGCAAATGCGTACAACAGATTGGAATTTAGAAATATAAAAATGAGTATTTGATTAATTCTTGAATAAGAAAATCATATACGCTAAGGAAAAGTAATATAAACTGTATGATAAATTCATGAATCGTATAATTTATCGAACTAATCAGTTGAATTAGAACACTTTTTTTTCAAAACGACACAGCTGCAGGTGGATATTTTCAAATGAAATTATATCACAAAGGCAAATCACAGTTGCAAAATTGTGTATAGTCGTAAGAAAAGTATATTTCGATGAAATGTGCAATCTTGTGTGTTTTTTTTGCTACAGTTTATATACTTTAGTAACCGTTGATTGAGTTGAAATTTGTTTTCTATCTAATACCTATCAACTATTTAAGGATGTTGTTAATGTGTCTGTACTCCGAAAAATCGTCGCTGCTTATCAGTATTGCTCTTGTGTATTATAAGCATTATGGATTTGTGGCAATATTTATTAAACATTTTTCAAGTGTAATCTCATCGTTAGTTGATTTATCTCTGAACACAGCATACAATACTCTCCTGCTTGTTGTCAATCCGTTTCTTTCCGATCTCCGTTTTGTTCACAGCAACTATCCTGAAAAAAAAAGAAAAAAAAAAAAAACGATTCCAATATTATTTTTTGAAAACACAATCCCACTTTTATTAAATTTTCTTTAGGACAGAATTATTTTGTCAACTACTTGACTGTTCGTTTTTCATTCTTCTTTTCAATTTTCCATCAAACAATTTTCCTTGACGTTTTTTCGTTACGAAAAATATGGATCGCCTAAAACGTTGTTATCTTAAGGTTACCTTAACAGCCTCTAAGACGAAAACGATGTCATCCAAAACATAATAGGCCTGTCCCAAATCACCTTCGCACAAGTAGGGTAATTTACTCCATGCAAGACAACGCAAGCCAAGAGGCGTGAAGACCCTATCTATCAAACTCGCAACTTGACTTTCAGGACCGTTGCCTTTGATCGGCAAATATTCGGATGGTTTATGATCGCTGCGCTCCCCGACTTCGACGTAAGGATTGAATGGCAGTACGAGGGCAATTATCAACCGGCCTCCTTCAGCCAGAGAATCCTTGAGTAGCTTCAGTAGAGTATTCGGCCGGTCGCAACGGTCTAGTAAATTCAAGCACATGATCACGTTGAAAGGCCCAGCTTGTATATGCCATTTTTCCACATTAAGGACTCTAGAAAAACATTAAATCGTTTTTATATAAAAAAAGAACGTCTTTTTATGATCGCTAGACGGTAGATATTTTGTTGTAGCTACATGAATTTGTGCTTAGCTAAGGCCCATCTCATGGGCGGTGAGATGTCGGTGGCATAAACGTTCTTGAAGAAATAAGCTACGTGGGTTGTGGTAGCTCCATCGCCTGCTCCCAAATCTATCAACGAATCCCAGGGTCCTTTGAAGTTACTGGCCTCTAATAACTTGTGAAACTGTTCTTGAGAGAAAACGTGCATGGAACCTCGACCCAGCAATCTGAAATCAAATTCATTGAACTTGATATTTCATTTGTTTGAATTTTACTTCATCATTATATGAGATACATATAAACTTAGTTCCAACTTTTCAATTTCCATCAACTCAGATTAAACATAATTAAATTTGATTCTGATAAACAGATTGGCATCCGTCCTTTATTTCCCTAATGATGGAAATGACGTGAAATTTATTGCCCAGCGTACATGCATTGACAGTATTTTACAGAAGTTGAGAATGAAAAAAAGAAAAGGAAAAAGGTTCGAAAGTTATTTTAATTTGAAAGAGTGAGTTCATTGCAAGATATTAATGCAGGTCTACAAAAGTTGCATCTATCAGTATATATTTTTTGTTGGTTCCATCTGTTTGCATCGCGTCAGCGATCAGAAGCTGCAATCCATCAATGCCGCGGAACGCGGGATTTTGATCGTGGGTTCGGTTAGCAGTTTGATATAAATAAGGCCAGAGAGGCCGCAAGATCTTGTACACCGAACCGCGCTCAGTCGCGGCCGGTGCCATCAATTAACGAGCACCTCCAACGGCCCCTATTGAATAATAAATAAAAATGAGATCAATGCGACGAAAAGAAGAAGACGAAGCCGAAAGAGCCGATACGAACAAGAGCACCAAGACAGAATACGAGTCACAACCCAGAAAAGAAGTGGAAGAGAGGCGTGCAGACGACGCAAAATTTACTCGAGTTCGAGCATTGTTTGGTGTTGCCAATTTTTTTTTCCTCTCATCCTCAGGGGTTGGCAACTCCTTTTAACTTTTTACACTAATCTCACCTCTTAGTTCTTTTTTTTTGAAGCAACTTTTTAGACAGTTGATGATCACAAATCTAAATGTGGGACCATTTAAGTTTTGAAATGGCAACTTATCAGTCCCAACCGTTTGAATGTTGCCTTAAACATTGAAAACAAACGATGAAATTGTAGATGCGATTGGAAAACAAATGGAAAAAAGTGTCCTCTGAACCAGTGTTTATTAACAGACGGTCATACATAAGCAAAAATGGCAGCCGCTGGGGCTTATTGTTGAAACCTTCGTCGGGGGACTTTTTATTTTAAGTGTGCGCCTCGTTTCGCTCTTTCGCCTTGGTACTTCGTCTCGCTCATTTTCATGTTTGTTTTATTCTGTTTAAGTCCTCGGACTTTTTGTTTTATTTTATTGTCAGCCACAGTCGTCTTCGCAGGAACTTTGCCACGTACTCGCTATTGGTAAGAGTGTACGAGGGAAGGATTCAGAGAGAGGCATACACGTGCGGCTCACAAATCAGGAGCGCAGATCGTAGGCCCTGCCTGGCATCGGTGGCAACGGCGGCGGCGCGAGCGACAATTAATTCACCGCTTTTGCTTTCGCGTCCATTGTGTACGTACCCATACGATTATTTTCATTTCTTCTTATTTCATTGCTTTCTTCCTCATGGTCCACTTTATCGGCACCATCCAAACAGCCCGACTTCGAGCTTCCCCCCCTTCTCTATTCTTCTTTAGCGCTCCTTCCGACCTTTCCTTTTTTTTTCTCATCTCTCTTTTCCTCCTCTTCATCGACACTGTCGTCTTTTGCGTGCTTCTAACGCTCCATCGACACTGGCGACGTGCGGTCTAGCTCCAACGAGGGTAATTGTCAGTTTCTTCTTTGTATTCTCTTCTTCTTTTTCTTTGTTACCAATGTCTTTCTGCAGTTAGCACGGCTCTTCAGAATTAAAGTCGCCCCTTTTTTTATCCCCTTAGTTTTATTCACCAAAAACCGATACATTTTTGGATGTCACATTTCATCGTACTTATCATTTATTATACTTCCTTTTTTTGTGTTCCGTCTAATTTATTTTGTTTCATCCGGCATCATTTTATTTGGCTCTAAAACATTGACTTGCTGTTATTTATTCCCTTTTTGTACTTATTTCAGATCAGCATCTTGAAAAAAATTTGATAGACTGGACAGGACGATTTTGGCACGATAAGATGCCCTTCAGAGAAGCGGCTTTTACCTAAAACTCGTGGACAAATGGCCTCACCTGAAAATGCACCAACTTCCGTAAGTCCAAGTTGAATTTGTTTCTCTTTTTGGCTTTTATGAAAATGATGTTATTGTTTAATATGGCCTGTCAAACGTTTGATGTCCGTTTAGTCGGATGCAATTTTGTTTGGAGAATTTTAACGGGATGAGGTATACGGGTAACCTCTGAAATAGTCAAATTTGTATAGGAAGCAATTTTAAAATGCATTCTGTGATAAGATGCCACTTGTAAGCATCCATTAGAAGAATTTCACGAATGCCGAGATTGAATCGGAGAATGTTCATGGGTCTGGTCAGGAAGAAGCACGTGTCCCGTGATATCGCAGGATTTAGCTCCTACTGGAATTTCCCTGCAAGTATATTTCTCTACTGTTCCTGCACAACGATCGTTTTACTAATACTACACGCGCGACATCAAGCATGCGAGTACGACAAATCTTTACCGGATAAGCGAATGAAAATGCCAAACGTTTACGTACAAATATTCCAAATTGAGAAGAATAATATTAGATACGCTTCAGAGAGGGTGCGAGAGAAAATGCTCACAAATTTTGAATTAACAAATTAAAATTCCTGGCTTGCTTAGTTGAGAAACTTTATTTTGTGCAAAAAAAAGGAGCTTGAAAATGTTTGGTATTTTCTTATAACCATCGAGAGACGTTTCGCATTTCCAATTGGTGAATAAATGACTATTGATTATATATATATTTTGATTTCGAGGTGAAATATATATCTTGGCGAAGCACACCATATACAAAAGTTTCGGCAAAGTATAAAGTAAAAGTGATCTGATTGATATCTACCTCAGCGTTTATTCTTGCGACAGAGAGGGCGAATTAATGCAATATCTACTTAAGCAGGAGGGAATTGTGTTTATACGATTTGCATTTACGCGTTAACGAATGATAAAGTGCATAGCAGCCTCTTTATAACGACTTGAAACGTTTAACTTCGCACCTTGTACCAAAGATGGATACGGATCTTCTTCCTGCATTTTACGACTATTTACCATTCCTTCCACCCACTCGTTTAAAGATATATAGAAAGAAAAAAGGAAAGAAAACCCGTAAGAGAGAACTGCACACTGGACGAAAGTAAAGAAGGGACCAAAGGGGTCCGTCGTCGGCTGTATACTTTAATTTTTGACCACAAATGCAGTCCGACTTATCTTAGACTTTCGAAGCGCTCGTAAAATATCTCGAAGGGCGAGATTTCGTAGTGTTAAAGAGGCGCTCGGAGGACCGTTTACCTAATAATAGCAATAATATGTAAATGCGATGCGTATCAGCCGCCATCTAAAGAATCCACCCCGCTTCGAGCCTATTGTTTGCAAATTCAGTTTAACCATGCTCCGCGACTTGCCTCCGATACCTCGGCCATACGTGAGCGTATGTGCCAATGTCAGTGTTGCTGCTCAGCCTTTTGCTACTGCTATCATTTTCCCTTTTTTTTTTTCTTTTTTCTTTTTTTTTCTTCGTCTCTTCGTTTGTCCGGCATAAATGTGTGCATATAACGTGTAAATGAACAACTTTTGCATTTTAACTGCGCAATTTCACATCGCAGTTTAATTGCACCGACAAAATTTGTTATGTCAATTTATAAACAAAAGTTTTTGAGATAAATTGAGAGAATTCTCTCTTTTCTTCAAATGTGAGCATTTTTCATGAACATTGTCATATCTCGCACTTACGAAAATTAAATATTTCTGGACCACCGGGAACTTTTGAACTGAAATTAAATAGTTTTTCAATTCGTTGTTGCCTCTGTCCGACGATCTTTTTCTCATAATGTTTAAATTCGTCGCGAGAAAAATTCACTTTGCCCATACTCTCGTGGATTTTTCACTGACATTTTTTTCGCGAGGACATCAATTCATCCTGAGCCGCACCATCGCGTCACCATTGGTGAAAAATTGTCAACCGTATGAAAAGTAACTGAGTGAAAGTATATTGTACACTTGAAATAAAAAGAAAAAAAAATTCGTGTTAGTTTAATGAAGCAGGTGACATAAGATCTGATTGGCATTCCAGGCGTGAGGAATTCGTCTAGTCATTTACTATCTCGTCTGTAGGGTACTGTGCATAATGATGACTCATTTTGTCCTCTCCGTGATGCATCAGTTTATTATATTTGTGCGCGATGAAAAAAAAAGAACGGCGAAAATGACAAAGCCATCTCGAATGCAGTTAATTAATTATACAAACGAGGCGACCGCGATTTTTGCAACCAATTCAGGCCCTAGACAGAGAGAGAAACAGAAAAAGACAGATCCTGGTGACGGGAATAAACAATGCGTGCGTGCATACATACATCAAACCTCGTCTCGATTTTAATTGAAAGCACAAGAAAATGCATTAAAAATATGCTAATCTCTTGTTCGTCTTATTGGTATTCCGGTCGAAGAAAAACGAATGACGGGCGAGAGGAGGAGGAGGAGGAGGAGGAGGAGGAAAAAAAAAGAGGAAAAAAAGAAAGAGAGACGGCGAAAGGGCGCGGTGCCGAGTGAGAGACAGGGGTCTTTCACTCTCGCGCGCGCGATATCATCACGTTTTACATTCCTCTGTTCGTTTGAGCTCTTTGTTCCTATCTCTTTCGAGTTTTGGGGGTTTCTTTGTTTCCTTCCCTTTAACTATATGATTATACAATCGACATGCTCTCTCGGTTGGTGTTGCCATCTAGCTGACAGAATTGCGCGCGCGACGTTGCAGCGCGCGGGTGTCGGTGTGCATGAATTTGCCCGAAGCGACAATGTAAGAGCTCGTGCACCTTCTCACCCTCTCGTCACCTTCGGCGCAGGGAATAAGGGGTGAAGAAGGCGGAGATAACATTTTCTGCGGTGTATCAGTGTGTAGGTTGGAGGTGGCTCGCGACGAAGGTGGGGTCGGGCGCGGGGTACCGGGGAGGATATTAGAAGAAGAGGGCCGGAGAGGAAAGGAGGAAGAGAAAAATCAGAAAAAAGTGGCGGTACAGGGGAAACGTCGTGTATTTAGCATTCCCCCTACTTGGAGACGATGCCTCGTTAGCCACTCTTCCAGTTTCGTCTGCAAAAGGACGGTGTGAGCTCGTCGAGTTTGCGTGGGCAATGAGTAGGGGCACCTAGACGAACAGATAAAGAAAGAGAAGGGGGAGTAGGAGGAGAAGAAGATTAAAGAGTAAGAGGAGGAGGCAAGGCGGTTAAGTGTGACAGCGGCAGTGGGGTTGTCGGTGGCATCGGGGGATGCTGGGGGCGTGGCCAGTGGACCGGAGGAGAACGCGCGCCGAGCGTGGTGGGGTCGCAGCCCGACGGGGTAGAGAGAGGAGAAGCCCAAAGGGAAGCGCCAAGCTCGGTCAATTATACACGCGAGTTTGCAAATGCCGTCCTCTTCTCTTAGTCATCTGAGAGTGAGTTTTGCGGGTGGCAGGGGCCGGCAATAGAAATCTTCTCCTGGGGGTGGCACACGCAGAATATAAGGGTGCCCGGCGAGATGCGCCAAGGGTGGGAGCCTAGAAAGGACAACCTGTTATTTCGCTCTCGGTAAAGAGGCGAGGGAGCCACGGGGGTAACAAAAGTAGATTCTTAAACGGGATCGTTATGCCGAGTTTTTACATATACTTTTCTTTCCTCGGCCGAATTCGTCTTGGGGCTTGTTTTACTCTTCAATATAATCTTGCCCTTTTTTCTCTGCCCCCTCTCCCCCCTCATCCTTTTTGTGCGCTTTCCAATTGCAACGCTCGATCAGACGAAAATTTATCTCTATATTTGTCCCCATTGTTATAGGAATTTGAGCAATTTAGCTCTTGATATAATTATGAATCTTGGTTGTGGTGATTGGTTGAGAAAGCAATCTGAACGGACCATTCAAATTCCACGCTTTTTGCAAAACCTAAAGCCTGCTGGAGAGAATTGAACAATGGAGCATTCAATAAATTATTTGATCAATACTGTTTGTTGGAATTCAGTGTAAATAGTTATGAAATAGTGTTGGTTAGATTTTAGTTAGCTAGGTAAACAGATGTTGTGCAACTGGTATGCGTGTAAAAAAGGAATGTCCTTTATCAAGACAGTTCTTGTAGATGTTTAGAAGACACACGTAGTATCTTGTGCTATGCAGATGAAAAGTTGTATTGTTGCATTAATTGTCTTATATTTAGGTGGTTTTTTTTTTAGTTTGAATGAAAGACGAAAATGATTTGGTAATTTTGAATTTCAAATTCAAGTAGAAGAGGAATAAAGGGAAAACAAAAAAAATGTTAAGTAATTTGTTAAGATATCTCAAAATTTTTATTCTAAGACATTGTGACTCAAATTCAGTCAAAATATCTTGAAATTTGAAGTGGTTTTGTAAAGTAATTAAAAAAAATGTATTTTTGAATGAATTAAAAATTCAAGTATAATTATTCACTCTAATTTCATTGCATTGGTACCACTTTTTAACCTTTATCAAACAGTACGTAAGAACAAAAAATGTTCGCTAGAATATTGATTTTCTGAACTTTTTAATAAGCCAGATTGAATTAACGTCCAAGTTTCATAATGAAAAAATAAATTATTCGAGCGAAAAGTAATAATTAATTTTTGATGACATTTATAAAATGTAAAATGGTCGCTGTGGGTATATAACAAAGTAGGCGTTATCAAGAAACTCAGCGATCCTACCAATGCAGAGTAAGAGGGGTGTTGTAAAAGGCTTGATAAGTAATTAATACAGCGCAATCGCATTTCTCTTGGATTTTCTGTTTCATTCCTTAGCACCGCCTCCCTTTATAATTACTGGTCACAGAGATGTACCGTACCTAGCACATTCCCTTACACTTCAGCTTTGGTGAGAATCTGCGGCTGCGCTGTAGCTTAATTACGAGAGGGTTACCAATAGGGAAACTCTTTCCGCGCAATCGCGCAAATGATAATTACTCACTAGCTCGACGTTATTCATTCGATGAATTGTTTAATACATTTTTCATACCACACAAAAATACCTCAATTTTTCAACATTCACTTCAATCAAATAAATTATAAACTACTTTTATAAATTTTTTTTTTTCATTTTTGTTATTTTATTTACAGTTTTTCCTTTTCGAATTGTAAATAAGATGACTTGAAATCTTGAAGTGTTGCTGTTATACCATTGACGAAACAAGGAAGTAGTCCGAGGTAGCGGCTTTTAAATGAAAATAAAGACTGGAAACCTTTTTTGATATACGAAAGAGTTAATCACACACGCAGAATTTTAATATACGGTTCGCGAAGGTTTTGGGACTATACATCAAGTACGACATTATCTTTGTTAGGCCGAGGCTGACGTAGTTGTTGAGCATTTTGCCACCACACAATATATATGCGTGCAGAGCATATGAGATAGGCGGAGATTGTATCTTTGTAGTTATTAATTAACTGACGAATAAGGAAGACCCCTTTTCATCACCTCGCTCTCTAAGGTTTTTACCTTACTCAGCTTGATCCCTCTGACCACTTCAACTTGATTCGATTTATATGTGAATACTGCAGTAGCAAGCTTCGTCATCAAGAATAAAGAAACGCGTCGTTATTGTCAGATTTTAATTAACAGAATAAAATACTGCAGCACCACAGATGCCATTAGTTTATCATTAAACTTT
This sequence comes from Trissolcus brochymenae, assembly GCA_030523145.1. Taxonomy (NCBI): domain Eukaryota; kingdom Metazoa; phylum Arthropoda; class Insecta; order Hymenoptera; family Scelionidae; genus Trissolcus; species Trissolcus brochymenae. Next base: position 77,218 of record JAQQRF010000176.1, read on the forward strand.
TTTATTTTCGCAATTGTACAATGTTCTCAAAACGGTGTAATGGAATTGGTAAATAAATAAAATAATGTTTGTTGTTCGATGCTAAACTGGTGAATTAACACAACCAGTCAGGAGAGAAAAAAAAAAAAGAATATATGCAACCATATATACAACGTTTTCTAAATTGTATAGATTTCTAATAGTTAACAATTTCAAAGCAAACTTCATCACTGAAAAAATATTTAATTTTTATCATTGAAAACAAATTAGTCATTTATTTTAGAACTCATTTTTGTCATGTATTGTACAGATATAAAATATAAATGCTAATTCAGTTGAATTAGTTTTCAGATATACTTAGAAACGCTGTAACTTTCAGTGTTGACCGATTGCCATAACAGATTATTTATCATAACATTACTTACCCGTTGATAGAAGTCCTACTTATAAACCATGATAATGCTGATCTTGCTATTGAATGCCAAGTTTGTAGGAATAAAGAGTCAGACTTTTCAGTTGATTTTTCTAGAAATTGTTCCGCAGTAGCATCAGGTAAATTGTGATTCGGTCCAGCACCTAGCGGGAGCCATAATTTCAAAACATCCTCTCTTACTTTTTTGCGGTCTATACTATACCACTGCAATGAAAAATATTTTAGACTAATCACAATGGATTCGTGTATGAATAATTAATATAATGGTGGACAAAAATTTATCTAAAAATTAATCTATACATTATTTATTTTTACATCAAATATTATCGCTACAACTGTTTTTATTCATTTAAATATTTAATATAAATATATTAAAGTGATAAATCAATTTAAAAACATTTAAAATGTAAATCATCAGAAAGAGTACTGGAAACTTGTGAAAAATTTTTTTTTCTTTTGATTTTGTACAAAAGTTATACATTTTGCATCAAATGGACTTTGAAGAAATATCTTTTTGTGATAGCAAAAAAAGGTTGGCATATTTATGTGTAGCAGATCAGAAGGTCCGTCAATGCAACATCCTTACGGCTAAATTACAAAGGAACGTAATCAAAGCAGTTTTTGTCTCGTCAAGGTCATAGAAGATAATTAGGAATGCTTTCGCGCCTCACACCGGGGGGACACTTGTTGCTCCCTCTCACCTTCCTGCACCGCAAATCGGATGCTTTCTTTGTTGCTCAATTAAAGTTTTTGATTTAACAGCTCAGAGAATAAAAAAAAAAAAAATTTAGTTTACAACAAATCATAAGATTTGTATTCAAAATTGAAGACATAATGTACACTTTAGCAAAGTGTTTTTATTGACTAAGTGAAAAATCATATAAAATAGATGCATTAAAAAAAGTATTACAAATGACAAAAAAATTTGCAAAAATCAAGCATTTGGGAAGATCATAAAAAAACAATGAACTCATGTCCGAATGTTTAATTGCTACTTATTTTTCCTTTTATGTTTAATTTTGTTTGATCAGGAACTGCAAAAGAAGTTGAAACTTCCTTTTAAATTCATAAAAATGTATAAATCTTCTCACACATTGGGCATTTTCCCACTCGAGTTTTAACAAACTGCGCATTGATGAAATTGGTATCCTAGTAAAAGTTTTCTTGTACAGTCTGAAAGTATTTCTTTCAAATTGAGTTTTACGCCTGCTCGATGTTTTAAGGTTTTAAAAAGGGCGGCTTAGTGTAATGGTTCGAAAAGAGATTTACGTAAAGAAAAGAGACAAATAGAGAGCGGGGGAAAGAGGAAGGTTACTTTGAAATATTGAGTGCCTGATGGATGAGGTTCCTCAGTAAAAAAGAATAAGTTGTGAGACAGTGAAAAGAAAAATTCCTAGTTTCATATAATATTCTTTGCACTGTCTCTCTGTGCCCACTTCTTTCCTCTCTTCATTTCATTGTGATACAATAATGGCTTTACTTCAATTAGCAAAAAATTGTTTCTAACAATTGTTTTTGTTCATTTGCATAAAGTGAATGATTTCAGATATCTTATTTGAATGTTTCAGAAGAAAACTACAAAACAGTAACTTTTGTCATCTGGGTGCGCACGAAGCGCAGGCATTATCTCTGCCACGCATAGAAATCCGTTCGATCCGCAATTGTCTTCGCTGTACGTGGAAGAAATGTTGCATTGCATATTCGATCGGTAATCATTCATAGCTAAGTGCCTCGCGAAGCGCTTCAGAGTCATTTTGTTCATTGAGTCAGAGACATTATAGATGGGCTCGATTTGAGTCGGATACCTTTCTTAAGCAAAGAGACAGAAGATCTACAAAGCAAGCAAACGGGAGATAGAGAAATGCCGATCAGCGACTTCACTGGTTGCCCGATGTGCAACCTAACAACACCAAAGAAGTCGCCACTAATGACGCTAAGAGGAATGCTGTCCTGCCGCGTGCGACCACGTTGGTAGCCATTTGTAATTCCCTAAGAAAAAGCGCAAAAAACAAAAAACTCAAATCAAAGTGTGATGATGATGGGACCTTGCTTCTCGCAATTAGTGATAAACGTTCCGAGTCACAATTAAAATTACACATTCCGTCAATTCATCCCCTAGCCTGGGCTCACTTTGATGTCCGAGTGATAGAAAAATTGATTGCATTTTATGTACTTTAGAGCGATCGGGGACAATGAATTTTTTTTTTTTTTTTTTTTTTTTTGGTATGAAAACAAAGCCAGCCGCGAATTTCGTTTGGTAATGACGGCGATGCACAAAGGGTTAAATAAGGTAACTGCAATATCTGGTCGAAATTATAGCTTACAAGTTATACATAATTCTTTGTGCTTTCATGGCCTGTTAATCTAACAACGTTTTAAAATACATTCACATTGTTGGCCTTCCCATAAACAACTCGCGAGAAGTTTCTCCGAAATGTCGTTACTTGTACATCATATTTCAGGTAATCTCGAGATGTATTTCTTCGTTGAGGATGAATTTTTTTTTACTCCAGGTTAATATTACAGCTTGAGGCGAACCAAGTGTAGAGAACTAAATTGGAGACGTCTCGTACGGTAATTATAAATAGGACGAAACATTTGCGAGCAGCGTTGCTTGGAGTAAAAGCCACAGAGGCCCGCAGCAGAGATGTTTCAGGAATATCGAGGACATAATTATCCATAATTACTGAGCACAGTCTTGACTCTTCGGCTCACAGCTATAAGTGGTGGGGGTAGTTAGTGGTTGGCCTTGTGCGGTAATTGTACTAATTATTACAGGCTAACCCTTCTCCCTCATTTCTTTTCAGCTCTGATTTTCCCCTTAACGCAATTTAAGCCATTGGCTTTCGAAATATTGATAGACTCTACAAAATTCCGAATCTGCAACAGTCCAAGCTTCAATAATTTCAATTTTAAAAGGTTCAAAACATTCATTCCAGTTGGTTCAACAAATTGTCTTCAGTTTTTTTTTTACCTGGTCCGAGATATTGCTCTCATATTATCTAAAAAAATATCAAATATTATTTGATAGTACAAATATTACAAAATATTGCTACCTAAAAATAAATAAGAAAATAAAATTGATGTCACATATTTTCATGTCACCCACATCTAAAATATGTTTACATCCATATGATAACATATCACATTTCTGTTTTGCAATTTTTCTTTAAAATAATATTGTATATTGAACACAAGTGGATGAAATTTTATTATTTTAAACATTGATCGCTGTAATGTCCCATTGAAAATGAATCATGTTTATTATTCATTTTTAACTTGCGAGTTTACAAACAGTAAAATTTAATGTTGGACTTTTGTCAATTGAATGATATTTAAAATTAATTGAAAATTGCTTCTTTTTTATAATTTGAACGAAAAAAGATACAGGAACCGTGTCGCGCGTATACGTCACTGGATCATAAGGCGGTGGCGGTAGTTGTACACAGAGAGAACTGGGTGTAAAAAAAATTGGAGCACAATTTTGCGTCCGAAATAAAGTAACGATCACTGACAGATTCATAGGACAGACATCATAATCTTACCCGAGTTTTATCGAACGTTCGGAGTTGCTCGTCAGCTCTTTGCTTTTCAAATAAAATTCGTGCTAAACTCCCGCGGGGCCTGTAGACTCTTAAATTGCGAGACGCGTTATTGGAAGAACATTCACCGTCACTACGTGGACAAGTACACTTTGTATCGGACATAATATCTATCGGACAGTGTGAATCACAGACGACTGAAAATGACCATGATATCTTTGCAAAAATGCTATCATCTGCCAAGTAAACACTGTTAACACGTGGCCATGTTGCGTCAGAGATTGCACCCTCTGTTGGCTCGCACGAAACGACCAATCTTCTTTGCTGCTGCCGCTAAAGTTGAAATCTGCACGATGCAAAGTTATTTCAAATGCTTACAATTTTTGTCATGCCGATTCTTTTAATTTTGCACAAACATTAGCAACATTGTATGAGCAATTAAAAATGATTAATGACGAATGATGAAAGTTGCTATCCTTGGAATGATGAATTCATAAACGTAAAATGTTTGAACATCAGAATTAGCATGGTTAAAGATTGATGAGTGATTGATTTTACGTTCCACGTTACAGTTATACGTAATGTACAAAAATTATAGGGAGTTAACACCTGGTTATAATTGCAACAATTTTTTTCCCGCATTTTGCGAGGCATGCAGAGTGAAACGTTTGATCTTACGTCAGGGGGAAAAAATGGAATAGCATTTTTACATCACCACAATGCATGATGAATTTTTTAAGAACAGTTTTCTTATACGGAGGGGTCGGTTTCTTCACTTTTTTTTTCCCCTTCGGAGGAGAACATTGTGTGCTGATAATTCATTAATTTATGATAAGCTTTCTCGACTCACGGCTGCCAACATCCCCGTATCATAAATCATTTTAGTTTTTGACATTAATTGCGAGTTACCCCTTGTTATCAAAAGAAATGAGATTTTTTAATTGACGAATTTTTTTTTTTTTTTAACGCCGTCAGCGATCATATTTTTCGAGCGATCTGAAGAAGTAATTTCAGAAAATTAACAATCTCATAAGAAAGTATGCACACTTTGGAGCGTAAAAATAATTATTTTCTTCTTTCAAATTTCAACGATCTAAGTCAGTTGTTCAATTTTGATCGTTCATTTATTCAGATAAACATTTTTATAAGTGAAATTTGTTGAGTATCAATTGCTGAATCACAAAATATTTGTTGTAATTTTTGTGGCAATGGTGTGCAAACATTTCTCGTTTTATGAAACTGTAACTCAAATTCAAATAAAAAAAAGTAGTCACATTGTAAGATATAGATCGTATCTAATTGATTTCGTGTAACACTCTTGATATCAAAGTCGCTGAAGCGTTAATAAGTTGTTAAAAGCGCGTGAAGCGTTTTTTCCTTTGTCTTCATCATCCGATGATAGTTCCATACTCATCGTGGATTGTACCTTTCTTTGTCTCAATTTTGGCGTCCACTTTGACTCAAAAACTTTGACTTCAAAGAATTTCCTAATATAAGATAAATTTTCAAATAATTTTTTAATTTGTAAATTTTTATATTGAAAAGAATAAAAGAAACAAAAAGTGTCTTGAAAACGTACGATGTGTCTCAATTCAAGAGACTTATGATTCAGTTTGATAAGTTTCCTGGAAACGAATCAGAAAGATACAAAAAATGTCCTAATTTAAGACACTTGTTTGTACAGCAATTCAATTACTTTTTTCATTGAAAATTCAATTTGTTTAATCCAAATTATTTAAAATGAAAATTCCAACAGGCATGATGTTTCAGTGAAAGATGATTATGCATGCATAGCTGGTGAAATTAAGAAGAAACTAATTTGAAATGAAGAAATGAATATGAGAGAAACGGCTCACGTATGAAACTGAAAATATAATGGGGATTCGGATTCGATAGTTATCGATGGGTATCCAATAGAGCGTAGGAACGTGAGATAATAAGGCGTGCGCGATTATATTAGGCACAGAGCGATGGAAACCGCACGCGTTATTATTCAAATTGAATCTGGTAAGAATTATCATTGACCGCTAAGTTGAACTGCATTGGCTAATTTCGCGGGAACATTTGCGAATGCGAAACGGACGATGGGGATAAAGGTGGCAATGGTATAGTGGATGCAGCAGAGGATTGACGAAGGCAAAGCATCAGAGAGGAGTGAGGTACACAATTGCTCAAGTTTTGCATCACGACCTTGCTCGCTGAGCTACAGTATCATTCGGTGACCCTGCGTATTATTATTTTACCCGCGCTATGTTATTACACGTTAATGTTTTTATACCTTCTTTTTGTCTTCGTTTTCGTTTCGTTGTTCGTCCTGCTCTTGTTGCATCACACTGTATCATTAATTTTCGTTTGGTTCGTTTCTCCGAATTATTATTTTGATTAATTGGCCCAGAAAGTTGATGAACAAATGAGACAACAATTTTCGCATTGCTCGCAATTACGAACTCGCACTTCTTTTGTTTTTTTTTTGTTTCAGATTCTGCTGTGAGAGTGTTCCTCAAATTCTAATTGATAAGGGCCTGGTGAGTTTTTTTTACATGCAACAGTTTTTGCGGTGATTATTATTTTTGTTCGCTGGGTAATAATTTTGACAAAAATACATTTTTTTTTGTCTACATTGTAGAGATATCCACGGCAGAGGCATCTGGACCGCAGACCACACCGAGCCCAGGAACATTAATAACTTTGCGAGGGTGACCACGGTTGGAAGTATGGATGATGCTAAGTTGCTGCACTTGGAGTTTTTACGGTTCATAATTCAGTCAAGTATATTCCGAACGTCTGCCAATGCCCGGCAATAAGGTAAGGAGCAAGTCTTGTTTCACCCTGCTATTATAAACCGTCACTCTGGGATCAACGAGATTTAAGATCGTTCGTTCAGTATGCGAAAACTCATCACCCAGTCTGCGCTCGGCGTATTTTTCGCACCTAAATCGACGAGGCCAAACCGATAAACGAACAGAACCAAATTGTGTTTGCACGAGCATTCGTCTCGCGTTATATTCTGCGCATTGTTTCCCTGCTGGTTGTGTGCAAATATAAACACTTGCTTTGGAAATATTTTCACCGGAGTTATTTTATTTTCTTCTGAAATTATTATACCCTTGCAATAACTTTTTTGTTCTTATATTTTCACAACTTTTAACATATCTTTTTGATGGTTTTCTTTTTGACTCTTTTATTTTAATTTATTATTATTTTTCTTTTTTTGCAAATTTTGTTTAATTTGATTGTACATCTTTCATGCATTTTACAGGGCCCAGGTTTCTTGTTGTGGCAACGAAACGAGCTTGGCGCGTTTGCGACTGGAAAACACGGAATTGAAATGTAAGTTTTACACTCATTTTCACGAGAGATGCAAGGTATTCTCGTAATGCCGCGTCTACACGATGCCTCCGAGGTGTTACGGTATAACTCCGTTATTATGCAGCATGTCGTGATCGATCGGAGAAAATTATATTCAGATGAGCAAGAAATCAATTCCATGAAGGGCATCTTCAGTTCTACGATTGGATGGTGAAGAGCCATACGGAAAGGTTCAAATGAAACTTTAACCAAAACTTATTTCGGTTTTTCTCGTCTTTGTGAGACGCGTATAGGGAAACAATTTTTCTTATCATCGCGAGGAAAGATTTGAAATTGAAATAATAATTTGACATTTCAAATTTGATCCGACGGAATTAAGTATCATTTTGTTATAATCATTCTTGTGAAAACAAATAACATCTGACATTGTTATTAGCTGCGAGAGAATATGAAAATGACTGAGAAATGATTGAGAGGAGCGCGAAAGAGATTTGGATATCGCGTGAAGGGCATTTCGACGAGGGGCAATAATGTCTTTTATAATCTCAAAAATCTGAAATGTTCGAGGTGTCGGTGGTCGACATTCCTTTGGATCTCCGAAGTCTGGCAACCTTTTTCTTTGTCTTACGGCTTGGCCTCTTTACAGTACATACTTAATTGATGATAAAACCCCGCAGCCTCATAAAAAAATCTCGTCTACCCCCACATTGTATTAATTAGAGCCTTTATAATACCTTAAATAAGGCGTACCTTAGTTATGGGTTAGTCAAGTGAACGTTGCGCCGTGTTATCTTCCGAGTTTTTCGCCGTCTCTCACCACATTGCCCCTTGCTCGGCGCTCCAACGACCAATTATCAGCCATAATATCATCGGAGCCGCTGGGCCCGAATTAATCGTATCCGGTTTCCGACCTCGCGGATACTTGATCCCTCATTTTAGTTAGTACCGAAGTCTCCGCAAGACTACACTGATTTCCAACGTTTCTTCAATAGTCTGATGACATTAAATCTATAACTGTACAGACATTTATATAAGTATTACAGTACATTCTAAAACAATTAGTGTAAGATGGATCTAGTAATAATTGAATAACGTCATAAGTAAATGAAATGTTTTTTTTTTTAACTGACCTCCTTGGTTCTCTTTAGGTTTGCAACAAAATTTAAAAAATGCAGGTTTTGATTAAAAATAAACTATAGATAAAAATGTTTGTTAAAAAGAACAACCTAAAGAGAAATTGAGAAATTTCAGAAACTTAACTAAATTTGAATCAAATTAAAAACCAATTCGCATGTAATTCAGATTTTTTCATTGGACCTTCATTATTCAGCATAGAGTTAAAGTATGCATGTTTTTTTCTTGGATTTTCGATTCAGTTTGATAGATTGTACAATCTATGAAGAAGATATGTTAGGGACGGTAATTTATTCAATCCAGATTACAATTCATTAATGCGGGTGTATGAAAAATGCATTAATTGTCAATTGAAGGTGACCCACTTAAGTCTGGGCGCAAACGGCACGCGCAAGGGTGGGACGTTATTCAGCATAGTCTTATTTCTTACGTCGATTGTTATCGGGTCTCTTGGGCTGCATATAATTATAATTAAAAGTGATCAAGCTGATAGGCGAATATAGCGGAGCTGCGGCTCAAACTCTCTCTCGAAGTATCTACCTATGGTTAAAAATGCATTATGAAAAGAGGAATGGTGGCATAATATCTGTTTGAACTCAAGCTATATACTTCAGGTTTGAGATCAGTTCGGTGCGGAGGTGGAGTCTGTTCGTAAAGGGTATGCTAATACCAGCCCGGGGCCACCACGCAGCCCTTAATAGTAAGGTAAATTTCCTTACGGCAAGTAGTACACATTTTTAGCCTTATCTGTGGGATAAGGGATGTGTAAACATATTAGCAATATTATTCATAATTGCACGATAATAACATGAAATACTGCGCATGGCCGCAACCTGTAATGAGCTAATGAAGCGTGCAATATTCAATGCTAATGTGTTGTGCATTGTTAGAATGTGCATTTTTTCTGTTTCTCCACAGATGAAAATGTCTGGCGCACTGACTCTATTATCAAGTTCGAAAAATGTTTCGAGATCAAATCAGTCCGATGTACGATAACCGAACTTGAACAAAAAAATGGAACATTTTATCAAAGCACATGTACCAAAATGTTGTACCAAAAAAATCTGCAAATTCAAATGTTTTCTGAAGGGTTACTTTTAATTAAACATTGTCCAACACTTTTGAAAAGTTAACGTTACTTCGCTGGTATGATCTTGGTATTCAGTCAAGCAACAACAAAATTGGCTAAGAAAAGCTACAAAAAGGCAGCTAAGGAGATTTCGTATTTTGTGTCAATTGTAATTTATCGGCTAATCCGTCTTAATTTTGAACATCTGCCTGTTTGCTGGTGTTGTTAGAACGCCACCACCTCAGGGCCATCGGAGAACGATCCTGATGGAACCACTTCGCCTGGCATCGATTTCTACCTCATAGGCAGATAATCGCCTTTGATTTCTCTCTTCGATTCTTCTTTCCGTCATCTTTCTTCCCGTCGTTTCTTTCGCCTATGCTCATGCAGAACCTTCTACGTATCGCAGATCACTCCCTTATATAATTACCTTATTTCCGAATAATTGGCCAATTTATACTTGAGTCCCAGCTGAAAACAATCCGCCGCAGTCCGTCTTCTTTTTCATTCTATCTTCCCGAAGCAACACCGTGGGCCCCATAGGGTCCTGTAGAGCAGTTATTTTATGTATATGGAGTGTGATTAGATCAAGCTCCTCGCTAGTGTGTTGGTATGATAATTCTGCCCTGCGGGGTCCGTGGGGCAGTCTCCACCTACGCCAAACACACTCCGGCTTTCCCACCTTCTCTTCTTCGTTACATCTCGTATTCTTATGCTCCGTTCATCATTTCCTTTTTTTTTGCTCCCCCTTCGCGCGCAATCCTCCTGAGCAAATCGCAGCATTGTTATCATCGGTGTAGTTCGTCTTTTGCACTACGTACCAACTTTCAATAGGAAAATCAGGTGTTGGGCTTCGATTGTTATTGCGGTACGTGCTGCATTCGATCCCATGTATCCTGTACCCTAATTACTATAACGGTGTGATACCCCAGCGGACGAAAAATCGAATAATTTTTATCTCGATTATGTTGCATGATTTCGTACTTGTGTAACGAATTCGAAAGTTGAAGTTTAATATCCGCAACTAGAGTTTCCTTTGGAAGTTGAAATAAACATTTCATGTTTTTCTGTTGTCCTATCATAATTAATGATCATCTTTCTTTTTAATGAACTTGTACTTTTTTTTCTTTTTTATTTTGTTATAGTTTCTCGGATGAAAATTACTGTTACATCACGGCAGAGGGAAGTGTTTTCAGCAATTAACTTTATGCTCATGACGCGTAATTAGAAAAGAATAAAAAGAAGGAACGGGCAGGTGGTCAACGCGGGGACGTTTTATTTGTACGCCTGACAGACATAATTGTTATTATGATGATTATGAATATGCACAAAGTGGGATCTCGTGAATCTCACTTAGCTGGCTGGACTGGTAATATCGCGAGGAGTCAACGCCGACACAACGAACTCATCACTGCAGAGAAAAGTGGGATACAGAGTCAGGTTCACGTACGTGCTTACATCAAGCTTGATTGATCTTGACAGGAGCTGGCTTATTGATTCACATATGCAGATATGCGTACGTGTGATAAGAGGCCATGGAGTGTACGTTTTTGGTCATCCAAGAATCACCATCGGTCTTATAGCTGGATCGCTTTAGCTCAACAGTTGTATGTTACAGTGTCAGGTGAAAGTTCAAGTAATTCGATTAAAATGATCTTGTAATGTAACGACGATCAAAATTAGCTGCGAGTTTACAAATTTCGCTGCAAGGCTCCCTCGAACATGAGATTAAAAAAAAACAGAAGAAGTTTTAGTTATATGAACATTCTAACTCGACGGTGAAAGTCATCATCTTTTATCAAAACCGTGTAGGATAATTATATCTTGATAAGGGGCAATAATTTTTCATGCCGTTTTAAAGTGCAGTTATTCAGCGTCATAAAAAGCAGCAGCTGGATTTGCGGAGAAATTGTAAAAATATATTTCAATACACATATTCTTATACCAAAGGCTCCGATGGTTACTTAGAGATCACATCTGAAATTTCATACACCGTGCACGAAAATATTTGGCATCATTTCTATTTTTTTTTTTTTTCAATTCGTTCTTCTGTGCTCTTTGTATCTGATGCAAGTTCTGAAATCTTTCTTTTTTTTCATGGTTTCTGAAATTTCGATTCAAGGGAATACTCAAAATTCGCCCTCCGAGGGTGAAATTTAAATCAGACCGGGGATGTGCGAACTTAATGTACGGCACTCGTGTGACTGTACAATATGTCGCCGTGCATTTTCGCGAACCAAGTTATTTTAGAGCGTGCAAATTTATTTCTTCTCTCTTGGCCTGAGTTGTTCCCATTTTTTTATAATCACATACAAATTAGCAGAAAATGATACAGGAGGGAAGATCTATTTCCATACGATAATCATCTGATGATCGTGTTCGGACGAAAAATTTTTCCACAAATTAGCATTAGCGGATTGAAAATGAGTATGATTAACAAGAATGTGCAAGGATAATGTGTAACTGGCCAATGTCGTTGCTTCGAGAGAATGGTATAGGTATAGTGACGGCACGTATGAATGCTAAGGGTATGAGGCGGTCTAGCGTAGATCGTTGGTAGCTCGGAGGCTTTGAGATGACGAAGGAAGATGGTTTGGGGTGGTTCGCCGGATCGATGTGTGTACTACCTTCTTTGGGTTTCCCTCTTCACTTCTTCCTCCAACATTGGAGGTAGTTATACAAATTTCTAAGAGAGGTAACAAGAGAGAAGGAAGATGCGTGTCTACCTTTTTTCTCCATTCCCCTATCTCGGTCGAATCCTTCTTATACTAGCTTTCTAGTCTCTTCCACCTCCGCGATCTACCCTCCTCTTTTCTTTTCTCTGGGTAAATCTACGGTTACCATGGTTACAGTGGAGGCGGGACTTTGCATATTATACTCTGTGTGTGACAAGCACTCTCATTACGTGTATTTGTAGCAGTGCACACGTGAATATGCATGGACGTATGTACAGCATGCAAGGATCGAGTGTGCATGAGCCCCAAAGTATGAGTAGATCACTTAAACAAAAAAAAAAAAAAAAAATCACGCGAAAAGTCACTTGAATAAGTACCTGAACATGAATGTGAAATTGTCACCTATGAATAACTGTGCTGGAAATAAAAAGGAATTCCATATATTGTTTCCACACTTGGTTTGACGTTTGTCTGATTCCAAAGATGGTTCGACGTGAGATTACACGAAGAATAAAAAAAAGAGAAAATCGAGATGAATTATTTATTCATCGTTATTACACTGGAGGACCTGAACGTTTGTCTAGTTGTTATTATGAGCTTGAATCACTGGACTGATGTACAAGTGCTCTCAACACGTGTTGGTATTAACGGTGGTACTAAGATTGATCGTCAACATTTACGTCTTCCGAAGTCGTGCGATGTATTTTTTAGGCAACTAAGGGGAGTACGACCCCAATTATAAAATAAAAAATCAATATCTTTCCCCATGAACTTGACTAAAAAAATAGGGTGACTTCCCCGTTTATTCGTCATTGCCACCCCAGTCGTCAGTTCTGCGTTACTGTGACTACGCAGTCGATTTTTTTCTTCCTTTTCCTTCAAAAGCAATATTTTTTAAGTTGAAAAAAAAAAAAAAAATTTTAACGTGGTTCGGGGAGGGTGTAATGAAAGAATCCAATTTTCGCGAGATAACTCAGGCACATTTGCATGGTATCGCTGAAGATGTCACGACGAAAATAAGTGGACGCAAATAAGGAACAAAAATTGATTTTAAAAGGCCGTCTAACTGAATGCGCAAATCCGTATAACATTGATTTTACTGGATTCTTTGACGTTTTTGTCTCGAGGCGTTCGAAGACACATTCAAATAAGTAAGCTCCTCACTCTTTCTCGCGACATGTCCCTCCTCCTGTGCGTTCTTTTGGAGCCCAAGTCTTTCTTTCATTCTGCTCCAGCAGGGATGGGTCGCGACGAGATTAAAAGAAGAATCAATAGAGCCCTCCACACTCACCCTCTCATATCCAGAAAGCCTCATCCTACTTGCCTAAACCCCCAACCACCACGTGTCCCCTGTTACCGGCGCCCTGCCGTTTTACAACCTCAAAGGCCTTTGCCATATATTGAAATGCGCTGGAATACTCCTCAACCCATCGTCAATCTAGTGTCATCGCCTTAGAGTTGCAGAGGAAAAAGATTGCAACCTCATACCGATACTCTCAAATATATCCAAATAGTCAATACTCGCACGTCCTTCGGATAATGTTTAGTCAATTTTCGTGTCTACTTTTCTTGACTGACAATCATAATGAAAATTGAAAACTCGCGACTCTTTCCGATAATCTTGTATGAAAGAACAGAAAAGGAAAACGAAAAAGAAACTAATTGCAATTTTTGCACATTTTTGTCACGTCTTCGATTCATATTGTAATTAAATTTATTGCCCACAATACTTAATCGTGTTGGAGCAATGTATCATATTTTTTCGGTCCCGGTATTTCATCTTTATTATCTTTCGTTTGTTTCAAGTTAGATTCTTTTAATACAGTCAGCAATTTGTTGATACAGTAATTTTGTTTCTGACTTATTGTTGTCAATTTATTTTATATTCTAGAAACAAAATATTTTAGGCATTTTTATGCAAATTTATTAACTGCGAAAGGAAATATCGTTCCATTGGTGTCCTTAGAATCAAATTATTTTTTGCATTATTCTACTTACTTGAGATGAAGAATTCCAATAAGTGGCTGGACTCGGTTGACAATTTTGATAAAAGATATGGAAGAAAAATGTATTAATCTGAAGAATTATTTCTTCTCCGGCAGTTTTAATCTTTTTTATAGCTATAAATTTCATCTATTAGAACTTCAATTTTTTTTTAATATTGTAAAAAATAAAATGAATGATCGACACATTATATCAATGAATATTATATTCACAATTTACGTTACATAAACATAAGCTGATGGCATGTGGGATCAATGAATAATAACACATTGGAATAAATTTTCTGATAAACTAGCGTTTAATAGATTACGTCGAGGTTTAGTACAGTTTAAATTTTTTTTTTCTGATTCTCGGAAAATTAAATGCAATTGACTGCAAACGAATGCCGTCCAATTCAAAATAAGAATGAGAAGAGGCGAATTTGACGCAGTATGGCCTGTAGACACACTTCTATTGTACCATTTGGCTTATTCAGTTTTTGTTTACTCTCTCCAAAACGCCAAGCGAATGTGATCTTTGGTTGATATTTTCTTTAGGAAAAGTGTTTCATGTCCATGATGATACAAATCTCAAACTTTTGGATAAGGATATCTGGTATTAAATTTATTTACAAAATGTTCGAACAAAAATATCAAATAACAAATGATCAAATAAATTACACGTTGATGATCATGCCGGAATTTATTTCAATAAAAGTAATCGCTCTCAGGAGTTGTGCGCTGCAAACATATATGTCTTCAACGTGATTTGAGTTCTTTGACCTGACAGAGCTGGCAAAAAATACTTGTGTGCTCGAGGAGTTTTTCGATTCGCATAATCGAGACGATTACGCGTTGAATTCACGCGCGATCAAATGAACCTTTGCATCACCAAATCGATTCGGTATATTGATGTTATTACAGAACATTGACTGTGCAGCCGGCTGTAACTCGTGTTTCTATGCAAATTCGAAACAACTAATTTTCAAAACTCGGATGCGGAAAGCTCCCAGGGCGGAAATATATATTCAACTTTGATCCATAATTACCGGCTTGATATCGATTGCTGGTAATACTGATAACATGAAAAACCATATTTCAATATTGCACCAGCAAGTAATCCACTGATCAATAATTATTCAAATTTCGTCTCGTTGGTTCTGGCGCAAACTTTGAAATTGAAAATAAAAAAAAAAGAAAATTTATCGCACATATTCTTCGTTTCGGTACAGAAATACATTTTGAATAGAAAAACCATTTTCAATTCATTACAGTATACTGAATTTTGAACGCAGCATTACAAAAGTTATGAAACTTGTTAGACACAATAGGACATGTCGTTTATTTTTTATAAAAACGATTTTTTTACCTCGTTTCAGACTTTTTACTTAGGTTTAACTATGACGAGTTTTAACTGCCGTTTCTGCAACTAACAGTAAAAAAACATTCTTTCAATTTTATTGAATTGAACGTAAAATTTCCTACAAAGTCAGTAACTGGCTCGATGAAGTTTTACTCTTTCAATTCTCAATGTTAATTTATTTAACTGTTAATTTATAAAAAATAACGATTCATAGAATGACTAATTTTTGCAGGAAATGTTTTGTTTCAGAGATATGGTAGGAACCGTTTGAAAAAAATTACATTTTCAGCAGAACGTTTGAATTTGAAACAAAATTTGGAAACATGATATGTTTGTCAAGAGTTTTGAGAAGTAATTTCAGTTATCTTAATCGTTTTTATAAATGTTCAAACCTGGTTGTTGTGTCTGACTGCATCGAAGTCGTGTAAATTACAAATTCGTATAATAATAATCACAGTACACTTGTATTAAATTTATCATATAAAAATGATGGATTGAAAATTAATAAGTTTTAACACAGAGAAGATCTTTGCTTTTTTTTTTTTTTTTTTTTTTTTTTTTTTTTTTTTTTTTTTTTTTTTTTTTTTTATTGGAAAAGAGGAAGTTACTTTAAAAGCAAATAAATAAAAGTTATCCTTTGTTTTATCTAACTTTTGTAATTTTTTTTTTTTTTTTTTTTTTTTTTGAAATTTTTTTTTTTTTTTTTTTTTTTTTTTTTTTTTTTTTCATTACGTGGCACATTTGGAAGGTGACGAAATAGGAAAAGAGGAAGTGACGTGAAAAGCAACGAAATCAACTTGTCACAATCGTGCTGAGGTTGTGAAAATGCAATCGTACCATTTTCTAATGCGTGAAATTAAAATTTTATTAATTTTCCATAAAAAATTACACAAACAACTAAATCCCTTATAAATTTGTTCACAAATAATTCAATACTATAAACTGACATACGTTAGTATATTTATATTCATCATTTGAAACAAGACAGGAAAATTATATTTCAACTTCTATTCAATTATACTTTATTCTCTTTTTTTTCAGTTACAAAAAGTAAGAGAGTTTGCATCAGGGAAAAAACACACGTAACTATAAAATAAAAAATTGTTTTAATTCAAATAGCATCAATTGATGATCATCGATTTTCGTTTTCATATAAAATGGTTGAACAATAACTAAACCCAAACACAATTTTATAGGAATCATTATTAGTTTATTCAATCAATTGTCTGTCATTGCCAGTTCGCATATACATACATATACTTAGATAATGTAAATTCAGTTAATTTAATAATTATAGGAACCAAGTTGCTTACACACTATATGATGTGTTTTCATATGTCTTTCATTATGAACAAGCTATGTATGTATATCATTTCGCGAGGCGCGTTCAGAGAGAGAATAAGTTTTCAGCAGGCTCAGATCTGTCGGTCGGTTTCAATTGAAAAGTACCTTCGGTATTTGTATTTGGGGTACGCGTCGTCGTGGATGGACAAAATGGGGAAAGGGGGGAGGGGGGTATGAAATGTATAGGAATTGATAAGAAAGGACAGGGGCAGGGCAGGAGAGTCGAGGTCTTTGCGTGCCATCTTTTAGCGAATAGTACGAGCTAGCACCAGCGTGTGTTCGCGTGTATATTCTGTCTCCGTTCTCGAAATTTGCATCATTTGTTTTTATACATCCAGCTCGTAAACAGGTCGTAAATGACATGCACGCACGTACGTGTGTGTGTATGTCATATCGTGTAATTGAAAATGTATACAAGTGTATCTTTGTATGTGTCAATTGGGAAAACATTATAGTTGCAGTGTTACAGACTACATATCATTATGTATATACTTTTATATATATATATATCCAATAATATATATATATTTATATATATAATTCCTCGTATCATTCATCGTTATCTTTATAATTAGTAGTTATAATTAATTACTTGCTTAGATATGAAACCTAATAGGAACATGATTGCACCGGCCCTTTAATCTCGTCCGAGGTTGACGTTTGACTTGGCGCCCAACGCGCATGTACTCTTTTATTCACCTTTTAGCCATGTGATCCTACGTTTGTAAGAAACGCGTGCTATCGCGCGTGCTGCACGTGCACACATCTCGTTCGGATGTGTATACGTGCGCAAGCCAGGGCCTCCTGTTCGATACATTTGGCCACCCATACATATATATAGTTTTTATATAAAATAATATATGTATTGTGTGAATACACGTTTCATTTTATTTTTCTTCCTTTTATCAGTTGCGTATTAGATACTTGTTTGCTTTGATTGTTGAAAGCCGATCTAGTGGGCGCGTGTTTTTCGTACTTATTTTTTTCCCTTATTATTTTTTCTTTTTTTTGCTAATGTGGAATACAGAGCTGGGGTTTTGATAATTAGGCTGATCACTTTGCGCGCTCCGCGTTTTATAAAAAGGTTTTGGGGCGCGCGCGCGGCAAACATGAGATTTGATCGTATCGAACTCACGAACGAAATTAAACCTTGAGTTTGAATTAGTCCACTGAGGGGGAGGGAGAGGAATTGTTTTATATGCAAATCGCGCTAACGCCAAATGTGAACGCCAACCTTTTGAAGATTCGAGCCGGCGTTTTGCGGGCGAACCGCACTTTTATGTCCGCCCTGTTAGGACCACAGCAGCCCGTTAATGAGTACACATAGATATACACATGGCAATCTCTCACAAGAATTAATCACTATCATTTTTTTATCTGTTAGTATTATTATTATATAATAGTCAAGATCGCACAATTCAATTCACAAATCGCAATTCATAATCATCGTAATCGTCATCAGTCGTAATCCATAATAATAATAAATAATCAATCAGAGGTCATATAATATAAATGTAATAATGGCAATAGCAATAATAATAAATAGTTAATATTCATTAAGTTACAATAATCAGTGATCCGTCAATAATAATAACCAATCAACGTGAAGCAATCAATAGGATTAATGTTTATTGCAGTCGCCGCTAACATATTGAACAACTCAACGATAAAACGCAAAACTCCCTACGATCTCAATTAGCATTATGTTTTTCTTTCTTCGTTTTCTATTTTCATTCACTTAAAACACATCAGGTCTTCCCTATCATTTTGTTTCCTTTTTTTTTTCTTTCCTTCTAACCAATCAGTCGATTTTTTGTTATTGTTTGTTTATCAGATCAATCACCTATTGGACGAACCGAACGAACAAATTCACGTCGAACGGAAAACAGAACGGTTACAAAAAATGATACAATCTTCAACCAAAATAATGCGCCGTTAGGACCGTAAAACACAACTCTTAAAAGTTCATCCCTCATATCAGCACACATCACTCATTCATTGTTGATTTAGGAACAGCTAGTAGCGAGGTTTGGTTACTCTATCACGCGATCTCCTTTTTTCCCTCTAAACTCAAAAATTCGAAAAAGAAACAAACCTTTTTTCTTTTTCTTCATCATCATCTTCTTTTTCTTATCTTTTCGTGTCCGCCGTCTTTCCTGCGTACACGCGCACGTACGTAATGTGATCGTTTGGATAGCCACTGGTTTTGTCAATCGGCTTGCATTTGTAGGGTTTTTTTTTTTTTTTCACATGGTACAATATGTATAGACTGATGTCTCCGAAGAAAGGAACGGGAGTGCGCGCCTCCGCGTGTGCGCTCGTGCAACGACGTGCAAGAGAGGGTGTGATCAGAAATCCGCGCCTCAAAAGTGTGTTTTCGTACCTTTTAAAAAATTGTATATAAAATATAAGTTTATCGCGCGTGACAAAGTAAATCACGAGTTTCTTCTTATGTTTATCAAAACTCGCGTCGGTATATCGCCGACAGGATTGTCCACTTCGAAAACCAATCCGAGTCCTTCGTGCAATTTTTTCTCTTCTTTTCGTTTCTTTGTTTTTGTTTCTTAGTTTTTTTTTTGTTGCCCGATCGTTTTTGTCGCAATTATTGCAGTCTTACAAAAACACCTCTTCTTATTGATCAGCATCGTCTTCGATGCACCGTCACGTATACGCAGACGAGCACTGCGTAAATCCATCTTCCCCCCCGAATTTTTTTTTTTCCCCCTCTTCTCCCTTTTTAGTCAAATATTTATATATAATATATAATATAGTATACACAATGATAAAACATTAATAATGTGAATTCTACTCCGCGCGGGTAATGATCACAATTAGCCGAAACAATAATCTTAAAACGGGCTTGCGAGGTTTCAAGTTTTTTTTTCTCCTTTGTTTCTTTGTTTTATTTTGTTTCATCTTGATGTTAGCATCGTATGATAAAAAGGTCGCCCGCACGAATATCTCCGAATAACTGTCGCGGCCAATGCTATTTTGTTGATAGGAACGTTTTTAGTTATTGTGTGTATTTTGCGTTCAAATAAGGGATAACCCCCGAGAGAAAAAATAGTTTTTTTCGTCCTACTGAAAATTGTTCTTTTATAATTTCAATTTCAATTTGAACTCTAATTTGAAAATTTGGACAAGTCTTTGCAATAAATAATAGAAATTGGATTGAAATGTTTAGTGTTACATTTTATTCACTCTTCAACAATTTGTTCAACAATTTAAATGTGCATTTTTTCCCTCGGTCATAATATTCCTTTTTTCAAACTGGTTAATTATAATTGTAATTGGTAACATAAATTGTGGTACCAAAAATGTCGCCCGTCCACGATTTCTTTTTCTCATCGAGTTATAATCATACGTGCAAGTACCATAGCCACGTGAAATAGTTTAAAGGCTGTAAAAATGTACACGATGGATATAATTGTATTCCATGTCCACATGCATATGAATATATCATATTTTATGAATCACAATGTTGATAATTCAAACATAATATTAATAAACGTTCGCCAACATTACATAGAAAAGCATTTGTGACAGGAACCTCAAGTTTCTTATCTTAAAAATATTTATTACTTTTTGTGTGTTTTTTTTATACGAGTCAGCGTGAACCAACCCTACCCTCGTACTTTTCACCATTGTCTCACTCGATTTCGCAAAATCATTCATTTGACTACCTACGGCAGTTTTTCGTTTTTTTTTTGTTGTATTTTATTTCCCCTTTTTTTAATTGGTTACAATACTTTGCGCGATATTATACGATTCATTGACAACGTGGTATGCTTTTTTTTATCGCGTCAGCGTATTGAGTGTTTAAAGTATAATATATAGATATATGTACATAATATACTTCAACTACTTATATATACCTTCTTTTAATTCTCCGTATCATTATAGTTTAATTAGTTCGCGCGATCGTGTATTTATATATTTATATATGTATATTATATTTATGTACATCTATCTATACACATACTGATTGCATTTGAAAATTTTTGCGTTCGCGTATTTGTTTGACTTGCACTCGAACCCCACTCTATGTTTCTACAAAGTTTCAACTGAATTATTCGTACCTTACGTTTCTAATAGTAAATTTGCATTCACGTTATGTTCTTTGCGTGAAAACAACCGAACGTTTCTCCTTCTTTTTTTTCGTCGAATCTAAGTCCGCGGACACACAATTCAGCTGTATTTAATTTTTTTTTTCAGTTACAACCGATCTACTAGTTTTTACTCTACTTCTATCGTTATCTTTAATACTAGTCGTTTTGTTTTTTTTTTTTTTTCATTTAGCTTTATTACGCGCACTTTTATTTCATATAGGAACCATGTTGCTGGATTTACTTGTCCAATTAGAACTCAAGTTTCCCCCGTCCCAGCTAAATGAGGGATCTTTTTCTTCATTTTTTTTCATTTTGTTTTTTAAATTTAGCGACCCGCCCACCCCGGTTAATATATAAAAGCAACTCTCTCGTTTTTAGATCTCAAGCGAACAAAAATGCATTCTTCTTGCAGTCGATATTAAGAAGTCCGCAACATTTTGGTTTTGCGAATCGTACGGACGCACACGTAGAGGGGAGGACCAGTGTGAAAAAGAGCGCGACAACCGAGAAAATCAAATTGAACTTTTCTTCATATATATTTATACGTTTTGACATGATATAAATATATATTTGTATACGTACGTACTCGTGGCGGTAGCGGCGTGTACCGCAGACTCTATACCCTACGATGCCGCGTGGCGTTTCATTTTTTCTTCTCCTTCATCTTTCTCTTTTTTTTTTTTTTTTTTTTTACTATTAGTAACTTTTTAAAATTTTGTTATTATTACTTTACATAGGAACGTTTTGTCAAACCACCCGTCAGCAACCTCAACGTGTCAACTCTTGCAAGTCTTGGTCTCCAATCATAATCTCGTTTTCTTAATACTTGGCCATCTGCTGTTCCGTTGAGGAACAGTAATTTTCATTTTTTAAAGTTTATATCCGAAACTGTCACGATGTGACGGTATCCTCGATGCTGGTTAGCGCATAGGAAATCTCGTTAGTCGATCGATTATTGTTTCATTCTTAAGTCGTTTCAATAAGTTTCGTTTCGTAATTTTACTTTTGTAGAGGAACTTTGCTTTGTTTTTTTTTGTTTTGTTATTTTTTGCTTTTGAAATGTGTGTGTGTGTGAGCGCTTCGCCGAACACGCTTAGAGAAATATTATTATAAAAATAATAGTCAAGTGGGAGCAACGGCTGGAATTGTTGAGATAAGCGCGCGGCTGTTTCAACGGGCGCCGCCAATCGCAGCGACTTCTTGCACGAGCTTTTGTCTCTTGGCTTCCGGTTCGTTGTTGTTGTCTTGTCCGGCGCGAGCGGTCGAGCTCTCGGCAGCCGCCCTGGCTGCTAGGAGCGTGATCTGGTTCACCACGTCCTCCATCTCGTCGGTCAGGGGGTTCGCCTCCTCGCTCTGCTGCGCGCCTGCGCACTCGCTCGCCGGGCTCTTCAGGCTGTTGATCTGCTGCGGCTGCAGCTGCTTCCGCTGGCGCTCCTGCTGGCTCGCGCTGCCCTCAAGGTGCGACCTGTGCAGGCCCTCGACGTGACGATGGGCCTCGCCGATGCTCGCAAAACTCCGGCTGCCGTCGCACAAACAACACACGTAACGGTATTGGATCAGACGCAACGCACCGCGCCGCTGCTGATTGCCGAGGTAGCACGAGCGCTGGTGAGCCAATAACGTGGATTCCTGAGGATAAGCTCGACCGCATCGCCGGCATACCAAGCATATCTCGCTCTCAACCTCACGGCACTGACTCGGAAGGTCGCCCTCGTCGCTGTCACCGCCGCCAGGAAGTCGCACCGTCTCCAGCCCCGGGTGGTTCGGGTCCTGCTGCAGGAACGCCTGCATCAGAGCGCGCGGCACCTGCACCTGACTGCCGCCCTCCACTTGCAGAGACATCAAACCACCATCGGTAACGCCGCTCACCATATTTGCAGTCGCTACTGAAAACAAACGCAAAACGTTCCCCTGTTAGTACAAACTTGAGTCGTGCTTGGCTTAATACTCTAAATGTCGTGTCAAAATCATAAAAGCCCATAAAATCTTTATTTTGCAAATTGTTAAACAATTATTTGGATTTTTGAGAGTTTAAGTTTGAATAAGGAGGAGCTTTGATTCCTGTAAGATTTTTCTGTGAAAAAAAATTTCAAGAACTGAGCATCGAACTCGAGCCCCTTGAGATAAGATGTTACTATCTTATCCATTGTGCCAAAGTTGTCTTCAAAGTCCAAAATCTTTTTGTGAAAGATTTTGGAGATTTTGGGCGTTTTTAACACGGTATGTCGTGTTTCATTCACATGCTAAACATATTATTAGATTATTTAAGGGTAATTTAGGTAATTCTGACATTCAAATGAATTTGCTATTTTATAGAAATTAAAACTGCGTGTTAATTCAATTTCAGCTGTGACACATATTACTCCTCGTGTCACAATTACTCCAACTGTCCCTGTTTCTTTTTCTTCAGTATTTTGTCAAGATTTTGGTAACGATTCAAGTAACGTTTAGACATGAGTTTATATGCCTCATGTGAAATATCACTCATGGCCATTGTATTTATAATATTAGTTTTGATTCAATGCAACATCAAAAATCGAAAACTCGAGTGGCAAAGAAAAACGAAAAGACATTCTTGCAAATATCATATATATTCTTGTAACTACGAATCAGCATGCATATTTTATTTTCCCTTCGCACGATTAACCGAGAAATTATCTTCTCAATGCCTCCCTCGTGTCCCTGTCGAGGAACACTTCTGTAAAATCTCGTAAAACTTCACGCATTTATTTTAATTAAGGTTATTAAAAACAGGTTTTTCATTTCGAATCTAACTATAAAACCCGTTCGCATAAATTGTCAGCGTACACATTGAAATAAAATTTTTGCATCGCTATAAATGATACCACGGATGGTGTTCTCGAATGTTTAATCTAAAAATTTGTTACAAATTGCTGGACACTCCGATGTAATCAACGTTTCATATTTATATCGTGTCTTTGATATCTTAATTCTCTCAACGTATCTTCATATTGAGTAAATAAGTGAAAAATTTACTAAAGCCTCTTTCCTTGAACAGTGAAAAAAAAAAAAAAAAGAAATACACAAAGCGACTGACTAAATTACAAAGTATTGCGTACTTTCATCATTTGCCAGTAATTTCTTTATAATTACAGTTCGGCAGCCGTTTTTTATGTTTAATTAAAAAATGACGAAATCAAAATTTTTATTCTCATCCGCATTTTATTTTCGACGCGAGAAATATAATTGTCGCATCGAAATGTTTCCGAAAGTGATTAGAGCAGTTGACAAGTTTACGCAGGGACGCGCGTGGAATATCATTGTAGCAGATGAGAGTCGTTAGAAGACAGGAAGTGTTAATGATACCCCTGCTCATTCACTCGACGCTCTCCTGTAATTATCGAACTATAGTTAAGAAGAGGGGGGGGGGGAAGGAGTAAACTAAGCATCGGAGGGAAAGGCGAGGTTGTTGTCTGAGCATCGATCTTAGTCACTTTAAATTAACAGTTATTAAAGAAGGAGCAGCGTATTTAATATGCCACTGACAATATTTTGAAGATTGTGTCTCATTATTTCCTATCAAATGAACATTTAAATCAGAACAACATTTGTCTGACGTTCAATAAAAGTCGATAAACTTTTTTTTTTTTTTATTAAACAAAAAGAAACAAAAAATTCGACTTTTATATCTAAGAGAGGTGTCACACTTTTAAAACGTTTTTCAAAACACATGTTTCAAAATGAAACACAACTTTTTGCAATGTTGAAGAAATTTTTCAATCGGACTGTTTTCTTTTTTAACTTGTTAAAGTCAGAAATCGGATTATGTTGTGGTTTAAAGTTACACGAAGATAAGAACGGGGAGATAAATGTATGATAATTCATGAATCGCAATGTCTCTTGATGTCGAGATTAATTCATTTCATCAGTGAGTGTAGATTAATACGAATAAATGAAGCGTAATTTGAAATTGAATTGAATTGGATATGGGCAGGCATGAATCATTTCCGGATGTTGTATGCTGTTACACACACGACGCGCTATTTCAAAATACTCGTATAATAAGGAAGAGGTCCACGCTAACTGCCGTCTAAACAATGATGCGTGTGACACCCTTGAAGATGGGGTTATTATCAAAATGAGTTGCAGTTATTCCTTTGAGTGGCTTTGATTTGTACTCCCTCATCCACTGTAACGCCCAGCTTGTACCGCAACGCGTACCACGACAGAGTTAGTTCACGTGTACGCGTATTAACTCGCTTTAACGTGCGAGTAGTAATCATCTTGTCTCTTTTTCAAGTGTGAAGCAACTCATTTGCTTGCGAATTGAGATAGTAACGTCTCACCGACGCCTCCGTGTGTACTTTTCTCTGCATGTGTGAACGTATACAAATGCGATTTTGTTCTTATTTTGTAGAGAAAAAAAAAAAAAAAAAAAGTAAGAAAAAAATTGTACGATGAAAAATCGTTTGATAACAATTAAGTTGTAACAATATTTCACTCAAAGATAATATGCATTCAAGATTACAACAAAAAAACAACTGGATGTAAAAAAAGTGTGATATCTATTCAAGTTTGTTAGTTTGATATTTATGAACGTTTTTCAATTTGTAGGAAATTTTTTTATTCTTCGGTATATTATACCTACACGATGTGTGTGGTACGAACTGAAAATTCTAGATTAAGTTAATAATCCGTGCGGGCATTTTTTGCCGCATAAATAACGACAAGAGTGTGATATTAATGAACGTTAGAGCGGTCGTTAAGTCGGAAAGATGGTGCGCACAATCGCGAGGCGTGTTAAAAGTAAAATGAATTAACAAGTATTAAAAGGAATATGGAAAGAAATAAATAAGTGAGTCACAAATCGCCGAGCGTGTCGTATAGCCTCGGAAGATACGCGATTGTGATACATTTAACTACGCTGCAAAATATGCAGCAATGCATTCCACATATGCGCTAGTCATGTTCTCACACGTGGGACATACACAAATGTAGGAAAACACGTCGAGGGCGTAGGCGTGCATTCCTGCCCTCGCATTATCTGTTCTCTCGCGGATCATCCTCGTCTCTTGCTTTCTCTCTCGCGCCCGTTGGTTCCCTCAGTCGTTTGTCCGGCCGCCTCTTATTCGTTGATTTTTAAATCCTGCTTCTTTATACGAACGGCGGCTTACTTTTTTTTATTGTTTTTTCATTCATCGAGTCTGCTATCGCGGACACTCGACTCGTAACGGCTGTTTCACACCTCCGCTTGCGTGAAAATTAGGGAATAAATTAGTGCCGGGCTAATTTTGTTATCTCGCCTGTACGATACTCGCTTGATACGTCAGGACACCAAACCCCGGCCCCGGCTCTATCAATAAAGTCCTCGTGCACTTCCTATAGCGACCTTTTTTTCCCTCAACTCTTTTCTTTCATTTGCTTTTTCTTGATTATTCGATTCCTCCTCATATACACACCACGGAATCGACCGATAAGTCCGTACCATTAGCAAATTATTGTCACTTTTACGTACACATGCGACGCTGTTTCAGGCGATATTGCAGCAATGTCACTTGATATTTATGACCTACTGACAATTTAATAAATATTGCCAACGAATATTATTTATGCCTCTCGTTCGCAATGAAGCCATTTCACGCATCATTGACGAATCGGAATATATATTTGCTATTTTGCCTTTTTATTTTCTCGTCGCATTTTTTTTTTTTTTCCTCTTTCTCTCTCATCGAATTTTCCTTCTTATCAGTCGCACACACTTTGAAACTTTTTCAAAAAGCAATAAAAATACGAATAAACGAAGTTACAAGTTGCAAATTTTTATTATTATTAATCGGTCGGATTATTTTTATTATATTTGATTCTCGCAATTATTGATCTTTGAGAAGAGGTTCACGCGAAAAGAAGAAATTTTACGACACCTGAAATGGGCGCAAAAGTTTTAAGTGGTAAAAAGATGATGTACTATCTAAATGTTTTGGAATACGGCGGTAATAACGTTTTGCAAAGTGTACCGGGAACGATAATGAGTGTATTGCGTCGATAAATTTGTTTAATTAATTATTGACGTCGCTTAAAGCTAGTTTCATCAAGTTCGATGCCCGCGAAAAGGTGCGGGCTTATATCTAACTTGGACGTTATTTACGGCGCGAGTCGCGATAGAAGTTTCGCTTCGGAAGGGAATTCAGCATCGAGGTTTCTGGTTTCTGCAGTTTCGCATTCACAATATTCCTATACTCTCCGCGTGTATTTCCTACGACGAAGCTGGCATTACCGTTCGCCCATTAGTGGCCGGTCGTTTGCATGGAAACGTTGCAATTGGCAGCCCGGAGCATCGAATTTAGACGATTCTAATTTGCTTCGAGCCGTCAGTAAAAATAAACGAAAATAAATGGTCCAATAATCATTCCTTGACGTGTTACATTCCGCAGCGTCGATGCAGTTTGACGCATCGATGTAAAAAAGGAATGCCCGAAATTTTACGATCCGATCCCGACCAATCGACGCGGATAATTATACCCGATTTCGTTCCTTTTTTTAATTATATCCACAACTCGGCCTTGAATTTTTCAGATACACATCATTCTATTCTCAGTTTTGGCAACTCAAGAGATGAGAATAAAAAAAAAAAATAAATCGAAAATGAAATTGATACAGAATCGAGAATTGGAATTCAAATAAATTGACTGAACAAATCTCAACAAAATTTGTACAAAATTCGAAGTAACACTGATGATGAGTGTACCGAAAGAAAACAAAATGCGATCGCTAAAAAAAGGGGGCGACAGAGGGGTGATTAGCGAGTTTAATAATTTTTTATTTTTTGTTTAGTGTTCATTGTTGCAGTTTGCAATTGGTATCATCGGGTGCCAGGCAGGAAGACCCGTATTATCGGAGCAATTGTCTCACCCCCCCCCCTCCCCCCGTAACCGAAGAGTCGTTCAGCGGACTATAAAATCATTATCACCCACCGACCTGCCCCACCCCCGAATCAGTCACTTAGAGTATGATTATTCCATTAATACAATGTTGACGGTCTCGTCATGCTCGTTTGTCACCGTCCGCTCTTTTACTCTTGTAATTATTCGTATGTTCAACTGTCGTGAAAAGAGCTTGGATTTACACGCCACGAAGCAACATTAATTTCAAGATGATCTCATTATTTATTAAGCAGCTTTTTATTTCACGTCCAACATTTTTATTCCCAATTTTTATCTCCAAATTCGATTTTCACATTTTATTAATACAAATGTTCATTTTAAATTTCAAGTTTCAAATAATTCGTTCATTGATAATAATAATCTGGTGCTGATAATAAAATAAGAACAAGTTAGAGTGGGGCATTGTAAAAAATCTTGATTGATTCTTCTTGTGTGTAAACATCAATTTGGATGATTAACAAAGACATAATTTTGCGAACGTATTTTGATACGTACAATGCGAGGCAGTGCTAACTGACGATAAGTGAGTCTTTCCCATGTATCTCTGATTGCACGTTAGCAATGAGCAAAATAGGAGCTACATAGGTCGAGTGTGATATGTGAAGGACTGCCATTATTGTTGTCAAGAGATTTAATGACCATTTTTAAATCACAAGCACCGTTCAAGTGTTATTACGTATTGTTGATTAAATGCAAACCAATTATTTCATTGTTCCAAACAATTTTGATTTTTTGTTTCACATAAAGTACGCGCGTTAGTCTTTGATCTCAGCATTTTTTGTTCTTTCATTTTTTTTCCATCCTAACTCTGCGACTGAATTTTAAATTTGAAAATTGCAAAGAAAAAAAAAAAAATGACATTTTGCTATAAAATGTTTAAAAAAAAAATGTTGAAATGAAGTTTTGAAGTTGGTGCTGATTGTATACAAATAATTCGAGTATCTGATCCAGTTAAATTCATTTACAATTCACGAAAAGAGTGAATTGAATCCACCGTGGAAGAAAGTTGATTAATTGAGTTACCGTATCCGTATTATAAGGGAAACCCCTTTCGCCGAAACTTTTAATCAATTTTTGACAATTCGAAGCCAATGTTGATATTGGAAAATTAATTACACCGCGAAATAACAATGTTTACAAGTTGGTCGCGGTGAATGCAGGTGTAATTGTATTTCAATACTTCATTTTCATCTGCTTCCTCCCCCCTCCCCCCACCTTTTTTTTTGTTTAAGTTGGCAAAGTTCTTGAGGCGGCAGTTCCTCTTGTTATAATAGAAGCAAGAGGTTTTTAAAAGGAGATCTCGTACGAAAGTAAAAAAGGCACCCTTCCTGTAAAGCCTTTCGACCTTGATGCTACGTCGACAGATTAGGTCTTGTTAAGATATCGCCGAGTCGTTAAAAATAATTGTCAGCCGGATAATTAAGGGGAGAGATTCGCTGCAGAAAATAAATGCCCGTAAGAAATGATAGGAAACGAATTTTCAGTCGCAACTTCTTCTTTTTTTATTCTCAATCACCCTCAATTTTTTAGCCCTGTAGCTTTTTCAACTTCTCCCTCAATCTGCTTACAATTCCCTTTATCTCAAGTCTATATTTTGTTGGCACATCGTTAAGCATAGGCGAGGGTGCCTGATTTGGGGAGTTACATGAGGTCGGCCCGAGCTTGTTACGCAGATCAGAGATGCATCCCGAATCGAATCTTTTCGCGCGGAAACCCATGTTAGACTCGGATACATAAGCTTCGGAATCGGCTCAACATGTATTTACATCCAACCTACGAGCATCGAGAATTTCATGTCTTTCCAGACATCTTTCTTTTTTGCCATTTTCTTTTCTTTCATTGCCTCTCTCAGATGCTTCCATTGAGACATTATGTAAATTATTCACCAACTTGAAGTACTCGTTAAAACTTCAACTACATTTTTCACACGATAATAAACAATTTCAAGTTCTTCTTTTTTTTTCATCTCTCAAAGCAACGGCGGAAATTTAACTTTGCAATTTTAATATTTGGAATACAACTTGCTTCTTTTCGACCCCGATGCTGATGAATTTCCCACACTTAATATTCCTTTTAACTTTGTCACCCTAATTAGTATCGGCTAAACTTTTCAACCCTTTTGTCCCTCTAATCAAGACCTCGGATAATGATTTATATTCAATCGAGCTGTTTGCGTCTCATTCAAAATTTACACTCCAAAGTAGAGTATTTGTTTCAAACCAAGATTTTATTTATCTGATCTAATTTTGTGTATCATTGATTGAAACGTGGAAAAAAAAAAATGGAATTCAGCATACGCGGGTCTTCTTTGTGGCCTCTAAAACTGATATTCCACAGGTTCCTCGCTACTATTGGGGACAGTTTCACGAGCCATCAGTACTTGATGAGAGCAATTAGAAGTACAATAGCAGATGTAGGACGTGTTGCGCGAGAGATTAAGAAGTCGTATGAGTTTTAAGTCTCGTCTGTTGTAATTTCGATCTGTCTAACATTGGCTGGGCGGCCTTCACGTGTCACAGAACTCGTAATAGCGTGGCTTATTTCTGCATGCCTTTCATTAATTACGAAACAAGAGCTTCTTCGCAAAAACCGTCCCGACAAATTAATGCGAGGGAGAGACAACGGAGGTTATAATTCAAGGCGATGTTTGACGATGAGAAAATGTTTTCTTGATGGTTATGATGCGGCTTCAAGAGGACTTCATCTTTAAGCCTTTAAGCACCTGACCATAAAGTCAGCCGTAATTGTTCCGACAAATCTCGGTGCTCCCCCAATTGAAGCAGATATGCAAATAACTCGGGGTTAGTTAGCTAATGGGGTTCGTGACGATGGGATGCGGACTATCGGCTTCATTCATTAAGGGTTGATGCTGCGAGCCGACTTAATTGCTGGCTCACAGCATCACGGTTGTTGCATCGCTTTTCCAACCCTGTGGAAAGAGCCTGTTCAATCTTTCGCACAGCAACAGGTTGTTAAGTGAGCTCTATAGTTATGCGAATCGTTGTAGTCCGTTTCAACTCGTTTGCATCTCCAAATTACTCTCAGCTTTAATTAATTATCGTCCCGCGCTTTAACAGCTGTATAAAAACTTCATCCCCGCGTCAATTTGATTATCACTTTTATCGCATCCTGTAACACCGTACGCATGCTTTGAATTATAATTAGATTTAACCCTCAATTAACCGTATGAATCTGTGAAGATATCTTCTAATAGTTTTGTAGTGAAAAAAAAAGTCTCTGTCTTCTAGTTAATTCAATCAATAATTTTAATTTTTATCAAACAAAAATGAATTGTTAATTTCATCAAAAATTTACAGTTGGAGAATAAAAATATGCAGATGATGGCGGTGTGTGGCCCGCGATAGTTATAATTTGTTGATTCTCATCAATTTGATTCTGATGAGTTTCCTCGACAACATTTTGAATGTCTGATACAAAATGGAATTCTATAAAAGCTGATGTATTCGCTGAATTTTGATGTTCTTATTCACCTTTACTCTGTTTCATTTTTATCGTTTGACATCCTTACGAATTTCAGCCATTCGTATGCACGTCGCTCTGCCCAACCGTCGACGTGGGTTGACGTGAATTATCGCGAGTGTCAGACTTACGACTCAGGTACGAGCGTGGTTTAATTTAAGGTCGTTCGTTTAATTCCTGGTAGAGAGCGCATTCAGAACGGTAGCTCGAAAGAGATTCTCTCAATTCAAATGCTGTATATCTCGTCGACGCGTGCTTCGCGATTTTGTCATGTCCTGGTTTTTAACAAAAATTCTGATTCCCAGAGTCGTTATAACCGAAGCCACACCATATTATTTACATTACAATTTACATCAAAATTCAATTGCGATTTATGTCATGATTCTTCGCTCCTTTTTTTTTTTTTTTTTGTTTCTCTTGTTACGTTGCGAGGTAATTTTTTTTAACGACAGACTCAAATCGAAACTCTGACTAATCCAGCACCGATTGATCAAACAATTCATCTCCAGTACTTCGCGTCCAAGTTTGATCATGTCTTCCAATACAGCGACGCAAAGTTTTGATCTAAATCAAACGAGTGCTCTTGACTATTGTGTTAGTATCTTTCGTTCATAAGTTAATTAACTGCATAGCACAGACGAGAAGAAGCAGAAAGAAAAAAAAGGGAAAACATTTTACCACACGTTTGTACGAAAAGGAGCGGCCAAGAAGAAGTCGTAAACTTGAGTTATATCGGCAGTTAGATAGTTGAATCTCGGTATTCTGTTGCGCACTTTTGCTCCGTTAATATCTTCATTACTAAATCATCCCCGGCTCGTCTTTTATATTCCATCCTTACTTTTTTTTTCTCCTCTTGCATTTCACATGTACGAGTGCGGTATATCGCGAACTCCCACGCGCACTTTATTAATAACTATTCTTATCAACAACGGCGTTTTCAAGCGTGACATTTTTCGCGATACACATTATGTGCACACTCCGAGAGTCGAAATTCCGATTACAGTCCGAGAGAGGGCTTTTCTTGCACCAATTATAGTCGGCCGTAGATAAAATCGTTTATTTTATTCTTTTTTTTTTGTTTTAGTAAGGAGTATATATAAAACAGCAGAAACAGGCACTGCAGGACATTAGGACTAACAGTAGAATGCCTTTGCTGCAGAATGCCTCCGAGGTTTGTGTGAACAACGCGTATATCATGGTTAGTTTTTTACGCTGCCCCCATTGACTCGTGAATTTATTTATTAAAGCTGTTACCAGGTGAAAAAATGATATCGCGCAAAATATACCGATGTATTATTTATAAGGGTCGCTTTGATTGTGTCAATAGAAATGCCATTTCGCGTAAACAATCTTGCACAACAATTTTTCCATGTGATTTATAAACAAAATTTGTTTAAACATCTGAAAACAAGTGATTCGGTTACTTTGTGATTGATCAGATGTGAACAAAACAAAAAGAATCGGGAAAGCTCAACGAGCACTGTAGCATATCGCATAACGTACTTTTTTTTATATATAATGATAAGAGTTGATTTATGTGATATTAGATCCATGCAGTTATGCTGTATTTGTTCGATCAAACTTTAATTTCGATATAGGGGATGAAAACGCCATATGTTGATTTGGAATTGCACTTTTTTAGTTCGGCCGATATCGGGGGAGGGTTAGATCAGTTGAGAATTTCAGGCTCCACGTATAGGCCTATGTGGCACATTTATGAACAATATTAATGCTTGCCCTTTTACGTTAATAACTCAGTTTGATACGGCGCGATTCAGCGTCACCCAAAAGTTTTTTAGGGGACATTGGCTACCCCAGTTCTTGTGGGGTGACAGTTTTTTAGGGTCAGATTTTTTTAACATATGAGAAATAGGTCTGATTCGATTTTCGTCGAGCTGGAATGAATGTTTAAGAATTTGAGCAAAAACAGTTTTTTTTTGCAATTAATTTTATAAATGTTGAAAAAAGAGGTGCGACTGATTTTATTGCTAACAATTTTTGCAACGAAACGTTATATTAGGAGAACAAATAAAAGGAGGTTGGAGTTACAATTTCTTGTGCCGAGTAAAAGTGTATGCAGAGGCAATGTCAAGTCGATGTCAGGGCTTATAAATAAACCATTATTGGAAATGCTTGTGAAACAGTTTCGTGCAATAAAATCAATCTTTGTTGTTTGTAGCGATTGACGTTTCGGACGTCACGCAACTTTTTGAATATGACACCTCGTTTACGTGAAATAGTGAATTTCTCATGACGTACCGCTATTAATCCCCGACTCATTTCAATGCCCGATTCCTTTTTCTATCGTGTCAAATAGTACGGACTATATACGTTCCGTTCTGTTTTTCCGTATAATAATCTAGGTTTCGTGTTTGCGTCACGAGAAACTCGCTTGGAATCGCATCCAATAAGTTTTTCAAGATAATTGACTTTTCGCTTAAAAGTGAATGAATCGACAGAAAATAACGATAATACGAAAACGGAGTTTATTCTTGTGATGTTTTGTGTTAACAACCACAATGGTTGCTCTCAAATTACGAATTTGCATAACAACGCAAAGTTTCGTGACGCGTTTTTGGGTCGTGTCAAAGGTCTCTCGAAGGTGATATCTCCAAAGGCTTCCAGTTCTATGCTTCTTTTAGTTTATCTCAGTAAGACAGTTTTATCATACATTTATCTATTGTTCGATATCGTTCGATACATATTCAATACGTTGAATCATTCAGTACATTTTAGCCTATACGAATGCTTTTCTTTCTTATATGTTTTTTTTTTCCTCTTTTTTGTTCACAGAATTATAAATAGCTTATGATTTATTTTAATTTTGCAAAAAAACAATTCGTTTAAACATTACAGTGTCAACAATCATTTGACTGACTTTCTTATTTTTTTTTTTCAGATCTCGGATGAGGAATGAATTCACTTTGGAATACCTTTCCAAATTGACGATCAATTTTTTTTGATACGCAAAGCATCTTTTTTACGCTGAAACGGCTATCGGAATAAAAATTAATCGCAAAGATGCTGAAGAGAATAGAATACTGGCCAACGAAGTGGAATGAGATTTGTTAAGTAGTGTTATCAAATATCACCGTAACAGACGATTTATGTGAAGCGTTAATGCTACCGTGAAACTAGCACTAGTAAGGGGCTCGAATATCTCGGACTGCGGCAACACAGGGAGCGCATCGCGCTCATTTGCATTTGGGGCGAGGGTACGTGGAGAATCATCATCAAGGCAGACACACGGTCCGTTACTTGGTGTCGAGTTACAACATCGTTGTTTGTGGTGACGAGCTTGGTGAGGTAGGTGGGAAGTAATTTGAGGTTTGCTTGATTTCGCACGCGACAAAAAATGGTAAACTTGAACAAAAAAAAAAAAAACATAAAAAAGAAACAAACAAACAACAACTTGTTCCAAGGGGTCGACACAAATCACGATTCCTATGGGGTGGATTTTGATCTTTGATTGCCAATCAACATTAGGTCTTCTAGTTTTATTTTGTTTCTTAAGATTCTTTTGTAAAAAAAAGTCAGGTGGGGCTTTTATCTTTTGTGCACAATTATTCAAAAGCATAAATGGATTGAAAGAAAAAGGAAAGAAATAAAAGATTTGATACCCCAAAAAAGCAGTGCACTGTTGAGTAGCCTACAAAACCACAATGAACTGTTTTTTTTTTTTTTTTTTTTTTTTTATAATTTGTCGCGGCAATAATTAATTCTAAACAAGAAAATTAAATTGGCCGACTAATCGAGAGTGAGAATTGATTAATTCGCTGAGTAAGTTATTTTGTGAATTTTATTCTTGTGTTGCAAGAATAAAATTGTTGCATCCGTTTATAGCAATGATAAATAATTGATAAAAGGTTCGTGTATGCTTTTATCAGAATTAATGCAAGAGACTGGCTCATTCGTGGTTTTATGGTACAACGACCCTTCGCACGTGGAGACTTTAATAATTCCTCGTTGTTACTGACCTGTTGGTGGCCAGGACGAGACTGAGGCTGGGAGAGAGTCTGGCCTGCATGGTCTACGTGCACCACTGAAACTGTCACAAGTATTCGTTTTTTTATTCCGATCGAAATTTCTGTCAAACTTTGTTAATACAGATTTAAAAAAAAAAAGTGTTTTTATTCATGACAAAAGATCTACTTAATTGTTATGCTCTTTTGTTTTTGCACAAAAATTCTAAGTGTGTAACAAAATCACAGATACAGTATATAATTACTTTGACGAAACAGAGAAATTTCGAACCAAGCAGAAATGAACAAACAATTAGACCAGCAGATTGATCAGGCAAATTCGAATTTACAGTGCACAGTGACGTATTGCTCAAACACAATCATCAAATGTTTGTTACATCTCAACATTAATGTTTGTTATTATTTTTCAGACCAGCACTCTAATCAGACCAAACTCTCTTGTCCATGGGATCAACAATTGGAAATTGGAAAGAAATAAACAAGTTGGAAAACAAGAACAAAATTTTGAAGCGAGGGAGAATACACGGCTGAGAGAAATAAATGGCCGTGAATATGAACGAGAACAAAAATGGAATGGAAATTTGCGAAATGTAAATATAAGCATGAACATAGTGACCATGAACAGTACTTATGTGCCAGCACGCTGACCAAATTTTGATCAACCGAACACGTTCGTGTACGTGTGTTGCTCGTGACTGATCACACGTGAGTGTGCGCTTGCAAAACGCGCCCGCAAGTTTGAGTGTGTCCGTGCTTTTGGCCACAAGTACGGTAGCGCGACGTTTCTCCGTCGAATAAAGAAAATAAAACCGTAAGCGAGGGAATAAAATGTGATTTACAACGGAGGAAAGACAATGGCCGAGACTCAGCACGATAATGTATGCGGATGGCGCGGACTGGTACTGGGATACTGACTTCTGATTGGTCGCAGTCTAACGCCAGAGTTACAACGGAAAGCGATAAATAACTGCGAGCAGATAAAACCTTTCTTTCTGCTTTGCTTGGCTTTAGCCTGCCTGCCTGCCTCACTTGGCGCGCTCTGGCTTAGCGCTCTCAAATCTTTCTTTTTCCTCCACCTTCGCTCTCTTCTATCTTGTCTTTTTCTACAATTTCTCTTTCATTCTCTCCGCGTTTACTTGCCATCAAACATATCAATGCATTCGATCTAGCAAAAAATATTTACCTGTATATTGAATGCTGATCATTTATACACATTCAGACGTTACTTTGCTACCAAATCACATATACTTTGTTACTAACGCTCACGTTTTTTTCTCCGCCAACCCGTACCAATTACGCCGCGACTTATATCAAAGAAGTGTACCCCTATTTTTGGTTATTCCGGATGCTTTTCACATTAATCAAGACAAAATTTTAAGTGCAAATTGCTCTCAACATTGAGACTTTTGTACCCGCAACTTGTTTTTACAAAATTTTTAACTCGACTCGCTTGATTTTATGTTGAGAAATCGTTTTTAGCATTGCTGTATATTTTATTGTGTTTCTAATTGGTTTTCTTTTATGTTTCTTTTTTTTTTTTTTTTTTTTTTTTTTTTTTTTTTTTTTTTTTTTTTTTTCATCACGAATACGATGTCGGACGAGATAACGTGGCATCTGTTGAGTTGTATTTAACAAGCTGCGAAAAATCAGATTGAATTCACGGTGACTTTGCTTAATCAGAGGGTGAAAAATCAATCATCATTTCAGGTAAAATTACAACGTTGAAACTGACTCTCGATATGCATTTCAATGCCACAGACAAAAAATTCAATTTTAGTTCTTGCTTTGTATTAGAATTCTTCCTCGGGATCACAATTCATGAATTAATTTGACCCGGGAACGCCTAATTGAACCAAATAGATTACAAAATAATTCGCTGAAAAGATATAACCCGAAAGAAAGTACCGGAAAATGCGACGGAAAAAAGAAAAAGCAACACGCGAGAGAGGCAGAAGCGATTAAATATAGACAAGTGCGAGAAAATGGATTTTTTTTTGTTCCTTTTTCGGGAAATGAGTATTTATTCATTTAAGGGTCGGTGATTCGCCAAAAAAGCCGGAGCATTTTTGCGAGTAATAAAAAACAAAAGCAGCCCTATGCACCTTGGGGACTCGCACTCTCAGACTCCCGGGAGACGCTGGAAACAATTCTCGCGGTATTGACTTTTTCGATGAACACCTCCACCCCCTTCCTCCCCCTGGCTTTTTTTCGATCAACTTCGTATTATCACGTAAAGGGGGCACGTCTCGCTGCAAAATGTAAATTTCGTCTTGCCGTTAGTCCTGCTTCTTTACGTCTATCCCCGCTTTTTTCCCTTTTTTTCGATGCCTTGGGGTGTCGGAAACAATGGAGGGTGGTTTAACGTCGATCGATCGTAGTCGCGGAGCAAAATATGGGTATCCAAAGGAGTCTTCGCTCGGCTTTGCAGAAACATGATATTTTCCTCGTGTCGTTCGTTAAAAAATATCTCATGCCCGGGCTTTGACGCCCGTCGCCCTTCAAAAATTATCTGCTCTCTTCACCCTCGAGAGAAAACGCCGCTGCCCTTTGTGAATTCCAAACGTTGCCGCGTCGCACGAGCCTAGTATCCATTTAATTCCATCAATCATCTATAATCGACGTATCAATACTTTTACTTCGAAGGCGTTGTGAAGGAAATTACACAGCCATTTATTGTAGTGAGAAATGCCATCCTGCAGAACGAAATCAGATCAGCGCCAGAATTTTTGAAGACCAACAAAATCCATCCAAATCGCACGCAAACAATAAAGAAAACGACGAGAATGCAAAAAAGAAGATGTGGAAACGTTTTTGTTTTGTTTTTTTTTTTTCAACTTCGTCAATTAGTTGAACAAGCTAGTTGCAGGTTTCAAACGCACTCTGTTTCACTTAGTTGATGAACGAGAGAAAGAATTAATGAAATGCACCCGCGTTCGATGAGTCGGGTGTTTTTTTTTCTTTCTTGTAAACGAAGAGGCAAAAATTGAAAAGACACATAGAAAGCCGTTGGAGCGGCATGGTTTTCGAATTACTATAAATAAATGTGCAGCCCGAAATAGTAATTATTATAATAGCAATCATGAAAATGAAAGAGTGGACCGAATCGGCTATAGGGGCCACCTTTCGAGCGGCATTTCCAGTCGAAAAAATTCTTTAAAGCCTTCCACACGCCGATAAGCAGCAATGTAAATCAAAAATCAAACGCGCGCCACACGCCAGAGATGTGCGCTGCAACGGTGCTTTTCTTTTTTGTGAAACCAATGCCAAGCATATTAAAATTAAATGCATCCCTTCATTATACGCGAAACGTTACCAGAAAACAACTTCTTTTTTTTTCCTGCACCGGTGATCATTTGATCTGCATTATGTTATTTATTTTTGTTTAATGCAAGCTCTAAATGACAAATGTGAAAAAAAAAAAAAAATGGAGATGATTCATTGAAAGGACGTCTATAAGTATTGAAATATTCGCGAACCCATCAAATATTCGTGAAATTCACAAAATTCCAAAGATAAAGATAAACTCGCTGAGAAATCTGTCTAATCGCTTCGAATGGAGTTTCATCAATCATATTACGGATCGAAGTTGATACAATGAGCGTATATGAGAATCCACGTGGTATTGCGTAATGCATATTGGGAGAGAGGACATTGGCCAGAATGAAAATAGGCTGTCGATCGCAGTATTACATTTGGGCTTAGACATTTGCGCTGGGGTGATCGCTTTAATATGAAAAGAAAAAAATGTTTCTCAAACAACAAGTCAGACTGATCGATGGATTCGATGTATAATAACGTGTACGCCAGACCGACGATAGCTATAGATTGTATACCATCGATGGGAAATAATAGAGTGGCATAAATTAATAGGTGAGAATTGAAAAAAAAAAGAATATTGAAGATTTTCAGCTGGTCGTACAAAATTACAAAATTGTATCAATTTATTGATCTCACTTTACATGAGAAAAATATTGTTAAGCAATTATAATAACGCAAGTTGAAAATAATTTAGATGTCTCTTTGGATGGATTCTTATGCGAATGTTGACTACTCTTTTGGCAGAGGAAGGAAATCGCAAGTCTCGTTTTGAAAGGAGGGTAGAGTATTGGGACTTTAATATTCTCTGGACCGTCTTACCCCTCTTGGTACGGTGGTTTCTTTCTAGCGTGCCGTTTGCTCGTGTCTGGATTCGAATTTTAATAACTCTAGGAATGCTCAGAATCCAATAATGTCCTCCTCATCTCTCCATATGTGTGTGCACGTGCACGTATAGACCCAGTGGGTACGTACACTGTCGTATTTCTAAATACAGCCACATCAACGAAAGAGCTGTAAGAGCTCACTTTATCCTCCCCTGAAATTCTGCTTCTTCTGAATACACACAGCTCTAACCTCGAGCGCACACCCGCTTCCGTGGAAATCTCATATTTCGAAATGACGACGCGGATTCAATCCATTTTCTGACTTGTATGAAGATGCCCCGAGATCTCTTTTTTACGAAACAACTGAAATGAAGAAACACGATACTAATATGATATGTGGCTACACCCCCGTCCCACCTTCCATTTGCATCTCAGATTTTGTATATCATTTTTGTCAACAAAACTTTTCTTTTTTTGTGAATCAACATCTTCTTTTTTTCATTCTCCAAAACGAGATACGCAGTATTTCGAGAGCCTCAGAAACTTTTGTGCGAGGAGTTTCGGTTTGGTTAATCATTTTTATTTGGCAGAGGGGCACGTGATCGAAATTTACAAAGATACGTGAAATTCAAATGATGGTTGACGCGTCTGTGTGCGCAAGTATGGAAATATTTGAATCGAATGGTAGAAAAGAAAAAAAGTTTCACAGTATAAGGTAAGGATAATCGAACCAATCGAATAGTGACGTTTGCGAGAGACGAGGGCGTTGGGCCGCGAAATGAATTCCTCCCTCGTGATATGGAAGGATTGAACTGAAGTAGGGGAGGTCGAAAACTCGTTGAAGGAGAGCCAAGAAAAAAATCACCCCCCTGAAAAACGAGTTGGAGCGACTTGAAGAATGATAAAGCCGAGTTAGAAAAAAGATTCGTGAATACATTAGAAAAACGTAGAACAAGATAAGAAAATCGGTTTCGAGACCCAATACAGAGTGACTTGAAATCTATAGATGTTATTTCTTTCTCGTTGATTATTTTCGATGGAGACGAAGAGAAAAAAAAAACGTTTGATGAATTGCTCGTTCTAATCTGTTCGTGTAATTTATAATCAATTAATTCGAAATCGAAAATTAAGCGGTTTCGCGAGACTGATGAATATTTCACGGGAGGCCAGAATTTTGAATCTCATACACTTTATCAGTTTACAGTTGGTCTGACCGCTGTGAATAAGAATAGTGAAAGATATTTGAAAAAACACTCATCACCGATTCAACATGCGTACAAATTTCAATTTTAATCGAGAACATGTTCGTTATATACGTACGAAATGCAAAATTGAATACGTGATTAACACAGCTTAAAGCCAACTTTAAGTCAAAAGATTCCTTTGAATAAAACTTCGATAAATTATTTGTTCACGTGTAGAAATTTCTTTAATTTCGAATGCAACATAAAACGAGGACTGCTACATACAAAGCTTTGAAATAAAATTTAGCTACAAAATAAAATGATTGTTTTATAATATAAAATAACTATATATAAATTATTTCAATTTAAATTATTGAAATAAGTTTGGAGAAAAAAATGTTAAAGACAATTTGTTAAATTTACTTCTTTTTTTTGTAAGTTGGAATTTAAGTGTTTTGATAATACGTCAGCATGGAATTATAGTATATTATTAATGAATGCGAGAATTCCTTTAATAAACGTATTACAGAAATGATTATAAAAACCGTAAGTAAGGAACAGTGATACTTAGACCGGTGCAATCTTCGCGCGAGCAGTATATATTCATCGTCTCTCTTTTTCTCATTGTCTATCTTTTTTCTAACGTATGCACGAGAACGCCCATCGGCGTTCACGATCGTCAGTCACGAAAACAAGGCATGATTCGCGCGTATCGTGCCCCTCACCATGGTCATCTTCACCAACGAACTTTGACTTAAGTATTTTGCAATGTTGAGTTACATTTTGAACATAAGTTACATCTCACCATCATATTCTGTCATCACGTTTTCTTGAACTAAACAGAGTACATCAAGTGCATATACCCTATTCTCAGTTTCTCCTTGATCATTTACCGATCTAATCGTTTGCAAATTTTGCAAACTAAGCTTGTCTAAAGTCTTAATTTTTTTTTAATAAAAATGGATTTATATTGTATTTAACATTTCTGAATCATTTTCCTAGATATGAATTTTGTATAGCAAAAATAAAAAAAAAATAAAAAAAAAAAAAACAAATTTTTGATCATTGCAAAAATTGTGCACAGAAAATTGAATAGGTTTAACGTTCAAAATGATTTAGTGTAGACCAGATAGCATAACATGTACTAGTCGGATGATTAATTGTTTCGAAATGCATTACGAATGTTTCATATTTTAATTATTCATATCAAACACCACGATAATCAATCAACGTCTTAAAACCAGCGAGATCGTCACGATGACCGTATTTGATCTTGTGTGTACATATTTAATTTAATATCAATACACACACAAGTTTATAAGTTAATATGTACAAAGGACAAGGCGCACGGGTTATGGGATTGTGCATTCCACAACTCATTCAAACGGTCATGCTCCCCGTTGTCAGACATGCTTACAGACATTCGGACGGGTGGACGATCCGGCGAACTAAACAAACTTTTCTTTCTCGTTATTTTTTTTTTGCCTCTTTCGCGATACGGCGTTTTAAGATAATTGTCAATTCGCTCGATACACCCTGTCATACGCGCTGCAACCAACTCGATCTATCATAGATTGAATTGATTCTTCTTTTTTTTTAATAAAAAAAGGAAAATTCAAACGCAATTTCACCACCGTTTAGTTTGGGAGAGAACATTTTGTTTTCAAAATTGCAACTTTTGGACTATCCAAAAGTGATCTAATTTTTCATCAGTTTGAAATTAATTTATTCAAATATTTCTTTTTATTAAGAAAGAACTTCTGCAAAATGAAGCAATGGTATTTAAATTTGAAGTAATTTATGAAGATTTGTTTGTTAAGAAAGTGGATAATTATTAAATAATGAGTAACGAAGAATAAAATACGAGAACTAAAAACAATGAAAATGAATGAGAGAGTTGAACGTATGGCATGTATAAATCTTGTTTATTGTCACATATAAAATGGCTGGAAACGAGAAAACGGGCTCTTGATTTTTGATGATTTCTCGTTTTTAATTCTTGGTGAATTCTCGTGATCCCGCTTAATCGCCGGCCGAACGTCCTCGCTTGTGATTCTATTGTCTCGGAGAATTAGGCTCGCTCGAGTGCATGGTTCGCTTTCTCGTTCACGCGGGAAGACATTGAAGAAACAGACAATCGGCTCGAATGAGCGAGAAAACAAGAAAAGGAAGCCCACGAGTGAATCCTGCTTGGTCCCTCGGTTTTCTGTCCTTCTTCTTCGCGCCTCGGTCTATTTTCGTCTCTCTCCTTCCCTCTGTCCCTCGCTCTCGCATACCTTTAATAACTTTGCCGAGGACTTCGAGAATCAGTGGTTAAGACAGCTACGCGATGACGCGTCACTACTGGAGTTAAGTGGCAAAACGCGCGGATAAAAAGGTCACTCAAAAACGCAACTGAAACTGAGGTGTGGCGGCTGAAACAAAGCGAACCCGCCGAGGTGCAACCAAATATTTCCGACCGAAAATATCAATCCTTAATGATGAAACAAATCGAAACACTAATTGCCCATCGATTTCATTTCGAACACTTTGCAGCTAAATAATTGTAATTAAAGATGAACTTTCAATTCTTGTATTTTTTTTTATGCAAAACATTTGATGCGATGAATAAGAATAACTGTATAATCGGTTGAGAAATAATATTCGAAAAAAATATAGGCGGGCCAGGAAAAAAAAGTAAGATCAAGGGCGAGCCCTTAAAAGTAGCGAATTCGGCACGTGTGTAAACTTAGTTAAGTTTTCTTACGCAAATACAAGGTCTTGGTTCTATGGGTATGCTGTGTCAGAAGAACCCTTAAGGCAAAGAAAATGAGATTTTTTTTTCCTCGGGACGGAACCCCACTTCGACTCGAGGGGAATGAATGTGAAATTAGATCATACAGTGCGATTTTCAAAGTCGTATTACTTGAAACTTAGGCGCGTGCTCTGTCTGTAAAATTGTTTGCATCACAGAGCGTAAGGCACTTTCTTCGACGTTCCGCCCTAGGCTTGCAATCGCAAAAGTCGAATGTAAATTTGACAATTTTTTATGCGCAGTATAAGACTGTACGGGATGAATTCGGGGAAAAATAAAGGAAAAATTGTCACAGTGTGTACGAATGGAGTACGAATGTTTATGAAATGCCAAGAACCGTGTAATATTGATCAGACCTCTGTAACATAGAGTATTGAAATTTAATAAACAAGAGGCTTAATATTAAGGTATCCGTCGAATCTCTAGAGACCGCAATCAGTACAGAAAAATAAAGTCTTCTCTTTTCAAAGCTGAAGCAGATCCAATTTTACGTTGGTCCTAATTAAATTTGTATCGACGAGAGCTATGCTTCAATGATTATCGTGCCTTTGACTATGTAGCCTCACTGCATTATATAGATAACATCTCTATATCACCTCAACTGATTGACACAATTCTTTTTATTACATTCAATTATCAAGATAAATATTTTATCCCTACAAAAATAAGCATACAATCAAGTGCAAAATTAAAAAAAAAATAATAATAATCAATTTGTGCAATGA
The DNA here is from genome assembly GCA_030523145.1 of Trissolcus brochymenae. Lineage (NCBI taxonomy): Eukaryota > Metazoa > Arthropoda > Insecta > Hymenoptera > Scelionidae > Trissolcus > Trissolcus brochymenae. The sequence goes on from JAQQRF010000176.1 coordinate 121,367, forward strand.
AAGGAGACGCGTAGTCGATAATTTCAGTTCGAAATCATTGTTCGGTCGCATTTATGTTGGACTCGTTTCAAAGTTGGAATTTCGTACGAAAAAAAAAAAAGATGGAAACAATAATCTCGTTGTCTCATTTATTCTGAACTCGTATTTATTCTGCTCATACATAATGAGTTGATTAGAAATCTAATTTATGAAAAATAAGAGAAACGGTCTCAGTTCGTCGGCGTTTCTAGTGTATATATATCAGCAGACGCTGAGCTATAATGAATACACGTATAAGGGTCCACGACAGAACGTAAACTTATTTGAAATGTAAAGATGGAATCGTATCTTTCCGTTCTGAGATTTAATCTATAGACATTGTGTATAACATACATATATTATATATTAATGAACAATATTATTCACTGAGAAGGAATTGCATAAATACCGAACGGTTTTATAAATATACTGGCAAAACTTGGCCAGGTATGGAAGCACACAATGCGAACAAAAAATATATATGTAATCGTCTGCGATTGATTTGAAATTGTAATTGTACAAAATGATAAATTTGTAAAACAAAAGTTCGGGGCAACTTTTCGCCATCAGTTGTATGAATCATTTTGTGTAATATTTATTCAAAAACTTGGATATCGATTTCATAATTATTTCAAATAGTTTTTTTTTTCCTTCTTTGGTGCAGTGTGCATAATGTTTATTATGTGGGTAATTCGTACACCTTTAGGTCGGTTCATAAATTATGAGTTACCAATAAATACAAAACGTATACAAAGATGTATAGTTTTTGAATGAATATAATGTAATGAATAGTTGATGCTTAAAGCACATGTTAGTTATGTTCGTTCATGTAAACTAAACGCATGTTCATCGATTTATAATTCGTTAAACACAGCCGGCTTCAATTTTGATTAAACTTTATGCAAATTATTTTTTGAAGAAGAAAATATTAAATTGGTTTTTTTTCTGCATATTACTTTTCTACGTAATTTCATGTGCAACAAAGTGTATTGTAAGAAAATAATCGATAAAATGAAAGTTATTCATATATCCGATAAAAAAGTTCTTTTTAGGAGATGAATTTTAAAATAAAATAACAACTTTTAAATTTCATCAATTTTGTATTTATTTCAAATTATAGTTTGATTAAATTTCAAAATAGTTGAAAAAAAAGGAGAACAAAACAAAAATACAGTCTTATTCAGCAAGGTTAATGAATTATTAGACACAAAAAGAGATGAAGAAATGCGCGATAAAAAATGCAGAAGTTTTTAGAGATAAAATGTAAAAGCACTGGTTTTTGTGGCTTGTTCTGGACAATACCTTATAGCACTCTAGAGGTTACGTTAAAGGTACCAGATCTGACGGAGCATACAGAGCAGGCATTACTTGATTGTTTCAGTATCAAAGAAAAAAGTACCATCTTTATTCCCTTTCTGCTACTTAAACTTGGTTTAATACAAAAAATTGTCTCAAGTAAAAATAATGTCGGATTAATAATAATAATAAAAGATTGGATGTTCACAATTTTGTAATAAAAATTTTTTTGCAAAAGTTGTGTTGCAACATAGTTGTATGCACTGAACTTGTAAAATGTTGTAACTTCGATTCAAAAATGTGATCTAACACGAAGGTCGTATTAATTTTTCTTTTTAATTTGTTTTTAGTGGAATTTCCAAACAATTGTAAAACTTTTTTTTTCCTTTTGGCGAATAAAAATTTCCCTCTGCGGTGGTCGTTACTGTTTTTTTTATGAGCTGTCCTTTCATGTGCGGACTTGAGGACAAGACAGCTGGGAATTACAAGGAATTACTCGGCAAACGCAAACGAGCAACTAGCACGATTATAGTGCTTCTGTGGAAAACTCGTGCTGTTTGATGGCTCAACTGATGAAGCTAAATGCCAAGCTTTCATTCAAATTTTCTAATTTAAAATAAGACTTGCGAATTCATATTATCATTAGTTGGTTCATCCTCTGATCACTTTTTATGGGCAATCATTCGTTCCTTCATTATTTCAAACATAATAATTTTTTTTAAATTGTTTACAATCTTACATCTAAGGGTAGTTAGGGTAATTGTGACACTTACATAAATTTACTACTTTATAAAATTTGCAATTGAATATTGAAATAAGTAAAAGAAGCTAGGAAAACATTATTTTGAATGAATGCTTGAACCAAATTTGGATCACATATTAACCCAATTGTCACAATTACCTTAACTGCCCTTACCTGGCATCTTTTTTTTGTACTGAAACAATTGTTTTTGTTTCTTTATTGTTAATTTATTAGTCCGTAGATCATAAACGATTCTGTAAAGAAATTAAAAAGAGTAATTTCATGTATTTCTTTGGAGTTCGTTTTGATGCGAATATTAAATTTGTACGGGCAAATTAACACGATTTGCTGACAAGTGCGTTGAAAAAGTGTTGTAGAGAAGCGTTTCAAGATCTCGGCGGTGTGTAATTAAGTAATTAACGCTTGTTGCGATTAGTTGAAGAAATGAGGCACAAGTCGTTCGCAAGAAATGTTAAGTGGTGCGGTTACGTGAGTGTGCATAGGGTCTGTGTATCAATTCGTGGTAATTAGTATCGTGCATAATTAAGAACGTTGATTGTTGACATGTGAATTTAGCATTTGTCCGTTGAGTGTCTTCGAAGGTGCGTCTCCATTAGCGCTAGCGAGCAAGTACGCCGAGTTTGCCCGCGTATTTGACGAGGCGTTAATTAGTTCAGTGACTCTATAATTTATTATTCTTGTTTAAAAAGGAAGTTTAACGACTACGCAATTCAGCTGAAAAACATACACGCGCGTGACACTCGCTCAATTTGACGATTTTGAAACATCCACAAAAAAAAAAAGAAGCAGACAAAACAAACTATTAATTTGAAAATAAAATGAAATTCAAGTTACAAATATTTGATCGAGTGTTTTTCATTTATTAAAAAAATAAAAATAAAAATAAAGTAAATAAATAATGGCGCGATAAAACAGTTGAAGGAATGACGTATACATTTGTTTTGTGGCGCGAAAAACAGGCGAGTGATTCATTTCATGTAGACTAATGTATGTCGGCGATAACGACGTTCTCTTTGTTAAGGCATAAATTTTTGTGGAAAAATGTAAAAGTGCATCAAAGTTGATTCGACGCTATCGGTCCGGCTGAAGGCGAACAAGGAGCAAACGCGAGCGAGTCGGCGAAGGTTAGCTGATCGAGTTCCACTGGAAATCGCTTCTACGGATTCGTCGATACGCGATGTGCGCGGGCGAGCAAGTTTATGTGTAGCGTTTTTGTTATTTGCAAAGAACAACGGGGAAAAGGAGTGATAAGAGCGAGTGCGAGAGAGCGAGAAGGAAGGAAGAGAGATGACGGCCCAGAGTTTGCAAACGAACAAGTAAATGTAGTAGGAAGGGCATACTTGCTTGAGCCAAGTATAAACTGTTCGACTAACAACCCACACGTACCACGGCTAAGAATGAAAGGAACGAGCCACGGGTGGACGAACGCACAGACACTATTAAGCGTTGGTTTTGCGTTAAGCCTGAGCGAGAGGAGGCAGAAGCAAGGGCTGTAAATTATAATTCTACCGCGAGGAGTCGAACACCAGGTCGAGATTCGAGCCAGACCTAAACTCAACCAGACTCGTAAAATTATCTTCCTTCCTTTTCTCGCTTCTGGTGCAACTCATCACACCCAATCTTTTACTTCGCTTTCGAACATCACGGACCCCGTTGCTCGCTCGCAAAACATTCCGCCAGCTCGCTCGCAGTAAGTCACAGCGAATTACTTGCAAGTCCTACCCATTGTCCAGTGCTCCGAATTATGTGCATGCAGTAGTCCCGTCCATTTTGGCATGTTTTATCTCCGGCCCATCATTCAATTTTAATTATTTCCATCATAATAAACTTTTGCGAAAAACTTTGCCATCTGTCATAATATTTTTGAACATCCGAAACTAAGCTCTCTAATTAGATCAACATGTTTCTCTCATTATCTTTCGTTTGGAAAATAATAATAATAATAAATAGATAATTAATGGGTTTTGTTTTGTTTATAGGTTTTATGGATGCAAAAATGATGAACAGCGACTCTTATTTAGAAGTGAGGAAAAGGGACAAATCTGTGGACCCGGTGAATTTGCTCTAACTTGAATGTTTGGAGTAATGTAATAAAGTCGTCGAGAAATAAATTTAGTGCGGTCTCGACACATCGTAGCTATGCCAAGCGGCAAAACGCACGAGCGAGAAGCAGTGTGCATGTCTGGATGAACAGTTGTGTCGCACTTATGTAGGTAGGTGTCGGACACCCAGCAGGGTACATTGGGAGTGGGCGGCCGATACACAGGGTCCTGACAAAGTCCAGAGTGACGGTGTTATAGCATCGTCTCTGTTATCTGTATTTGTAGATACCACGGAGCCAACGAAGAAGCCAAGCAGAGGCTCTGAAAACACCCACGCGCCACAGTCAAGTGATTGGCTATAACAATAAATAACTTTATCCCTCCACGTGTTGGCGCAAAAATTTTCAACGCCGGTGTCTCTCGGCTGTGGCGAGTGTGAGTTTTAGTCGCGCCCTATCTCATGCGACCGTGGTGTGCTCGCGCGAAATCTTTAATGAGCACACCTCTATTCACCATCTATTTCCATTTGATCGGGCAATTATCGTTTCTTGTCCATACTTCAAGCGTATTATCATATATGTTAATGCACGGTTTTGCGAGTACGCTTTCTATGCGCAAGTTGAATGATCGTTTGATGATGAAATGCCTCTCGTTTTGCTTTCCATCACTCGTCGGTTTGTTTCTATTTTATTTTTTTCGGCCACTTCGGTGTGCCCAGTTTTGAGGCACTTTTTATTTCAAGTCGAATTTTAGCTATCATTTTAACTCAGCTTATTGCGAAGAAGTCAAGAAGTCTGGTTCCAAGGACTGTATTTCATGATGAGTGAAAGAGAGAGACAAAAGAGAGAAAGAAGAAAAAAAGGATAGTGAGGATAAACCATACTACGGTCTGCAAAAGTGCCAGACAGCTTGGAGTCTTTTATGAATCATCTCTCTTTTATTTCATGCGAGAGGATAAATTTTGAATACTTAAGATTTTATATTTGTCCGAGTTATTAAGCGAGGTGAAAAATTGATCGGTTCAAGTTCGAACTCATTAGCAGGGTACAGTAAACGTTGTAACTATAACTTGTTGCCCATTGTTTCATCTCTCGGGCTGAAATTTGAATAAGGTAGAAACAATGCTCAAAGTTCTTACTCTCACTCGCGTTTTCAGAACTTGAATGTAAACTCAGTTGGACTTTTATTTCCTTTTTTGTTTTCGTTTGTCCTTTTGTTCGTTCTTTTTTCCCTCTTAACAGATGAGGTGTTGGACTATTCGTATTTGTGCGAACTAATATACGCGAGGTCACGATCGTACTTGTTGTACTCATTTTGAACGGCATACACGCCTACGTCTATATGCATTTAAAATATAGCACAGTTGGGTTCTAGTTTATGAAGGGTCGGGTCATGGTGAGTCGGATGAAACGGAAGAAAAGGTGTAGAAAGAGAGAAGACAACTGAGAAGCAAGTGGAGGACCACGAGCGGACCGCCGGACACATTGGTCAACGAGCTTTCTTGAGCCCGAGGCTGCGCTTAACAAGACCCGGTTAATGTGAGACATAGATCACCTTGGTATGCACTAAACGTTCAAAATATTATTAAGTATAAACACCACGTAAATCAATGTGATTAGTTCGAAATGTTCCGTCGTTGTTATACATTTGGACGAAAAATATTACACCCCGGTTGGTAAGAATTAAAAAGCAATTACTCAAAGCCAGTTTTATTCTCATCTTACTGACAATTGTTTGGATTTGGATTTTGCACTTCATCATTCACTCTGGACAGACGACTGGTTCTCTTTGTCTTGATACTTTCATTTTTCTTTTAATTATAAATTTATAATCGTTCACGCAATTTCGAACAGATTTCATGTTCTGTTTCGTGGAATTATCAGGGGAACAATGGCTGTACGTCAAGTTAACGTGATTCAATATGTACAGGCAATTTATTATATTCTCGGATGTTATATCGCTTTTTTCATATGATGTCACCTTGCCAGTATAAATTACTCAATTTTACGACCAATACTGCCCCGGCACGTTTATTGTAATGAGAATGAAAATATACGACAATAATTATATATCATTCCATGAGAATTTCAATCGGACAGTCGATCACGCAATTTCAAGATCAAACGCTCAAGATTGTTGCAATCAAATTGTTGAATTCGGGTCGTGTATCAAAATTATTGAAAGCATAACAATAAAAATTATGAATCATCATTGACGTCAATCGAAAAAGTTGACGCAATTTTTGCAGACATTGATGTTTATTGGAAAAACTATAATTTGTGCTTTTTTGCAGGGCACCAGCGAATCCTTTGAAGAGATGGAATTGACCGACATGTGCACGACTCCGTTGACCTTATATATACACACCTGATATGACCTCTATCGGTACCGAATGAAGGACTAGGTGAGACGAACGTCAAGAAGAAACAAACGATCGAGTGAATTTGATCTACTCAGTTGAAAACATAAATTCCGCAATACAATCTAAACAAAGGTACGTTCCAACAGTTAGCCAACGGCGGAAGGTGGTCTGTAAGAAGATACATCAAGAATGAACTGACGGTTCACTCGACAGGGGGTAGTAAAAACTGGATCCTTCCACCTATTCGAGCTTCTTCTGGACGACTATAATAAGGACAAGGCCTTAATCTTCGACTCAATTATCATTTTCTAACAGATATCTTTTCAGAATGATGTTTCGTCAGATGTACTAACGTCCGCTGCGATTGAAATTAGACCACCAAATCGGCAGTTTTTATCACTTTACGTGCGCGTTTTTTACACCGCCAAGGGTAGCCCGAGTCTCTTTGTCGTTTCAGTTCGGCAATCCTCTTACAGCTAATAGCACGTTATTTTTATGTGAAACTTGATTTAGCATTCAGTTTTTCTAAAACCGACCGAATAGTAACATTAATGTTGCCGGAAAAAAGAATCAGGAGCAACCGGGCAACTTTTTTCCGCCGACTCAAATGTAATTTCATATTCTTTCAAGTATAAAGCTGCTATTGATTCATTCTCGCCGTTGAAATGAAAATGAATTCCTTTTGGATAACTTTTTTCTTTTCCCTCTTCGTTTCAATGATGTATAATCAATGCGCATAATCAATCGCAAGCCATTCTTGAAAACTATCCACGTATATATACTTTATATAATATGCGCCCGCATTTTAAAGGCTCCTATTCAGCGTCAGGATACACCGTTTATTATATGTACGCTCGGTGTTATTTAAATTTGTGAAAATGTACGGCGCCTCACGGTGTGTGCGCTCCCGTGTCAATTTTATGATACGAAATTTATACTGTGATGCGCGCTTTGTCATTTGCGTTTCCGTTCGGGGGGTGGGTTCGTGCTTCATCTTTCGCCAACGCATTACTTTATTTCAAATTGACTGAATGAGAATAATGGCGAGACCAGGTGTGCTCGTAGACATGTCGCAAGAAACTGTGCAGCATCTTCGGATCAAACGAACAATGGACATCAACTCGCTCTTGTTGTATACCTATATATATATATATATATATATATATATATATATATATATATATATCGGCCAGAAATTTTATCAGCTGTCATTATTTGCTAAGATTTCGATCTCAAAACGATCATATTGTATTATTACCATAAGATAGATCAAGTTGAATAAAAAAAAGATTGACACGAGGCACAGTAACGAAGCTAAATGTTTGGTTATTTATATTTGCGAGAAAAAATGTGCAACCATTTGGTGCGCTAATTGAGCAGATGAGATTAATACGAAAGGATGGATTGTAATGGTCGGAAGAGGGGGAGGGAAAGGGGGGGTCGACACAAGCAGCAAGGGGTTAATGGCTCGTGACTAGTATTGTAGGTAAATTTTTTGACATGAATGTGCACTTGAAGACAGAGCGATGTTGGTTGATGGGATTGAAGGATATGATGGTATGAAATGTATGGATAAGGAAGATCGATGTATGAGAGAGTGCATGCTGCGCAGTTTGTGTAGCTAAAGCTTGTATATGGCACGGATTAAGCGTGACTGGAAGATCATCAAGGAGGAATCCGCGGTCCCCTCCAATGGTCTCGGAGTGAAGCGGAGTAATGTCACTGGCAACGACAACGACGATGACATTGTAAGAGAATAATAATAAAATGAGAATAGGAGAACGAGCGTGCCAGCAGAAGAGCAAACGAGAAGAGAAGTATGAAAAGCAAAAGACGAGAAAAGTTGTTATGAAGAGTTTGAAATTAAGAGTGGGAGTTTGACGTCCGCGAGGAGAGTATAAGAGGGAAATGTTACATTGCGGGCACTCGGCGTATCGAGAGTCAGTTTTGTCCCGCGCACGCGAGAACCAATCCCAGTATTTGCGCTTCCTTCCTAACGCGGATGGTGACCACCTCTTCTCAGGGGCGTATCCTCGTTTTCTAGAGCCCGCCCCGGTCTTTTCCGGATAGTTAGATTTTGTTTTTGCATCGTCGTTTATTTTGCTATCTCCACGTCTTCGGTAACTGTAAAAGCGAGAATTATACAGATCTAATAGCGTTGCCTCGGATCACTATCGTGAAGACGTTCCTAACAAGGCGAACTTTAGCAGCGAAATTTCCATGCGAAGCAGATAATTAATGTCAAGCGAGACATGTGAACGCTCACGATATATGAAGAGAATGTCCTTCGCTCAATCAGCGTCGATTTGTAGACGCGAGCATCATTTTTACCATTTTCAATTATACGCGCGATACTTTAATTAGAACCTTTTGATTGCATTCCTCAGCGGAGAATGGCATATCGAGTTGTTTTTTTTTTCTCTTTTCTTTTTCTTTTTCAGTTGAAACAAAAATTTGTTATTCGGCCAATTAGTGACTTATTATCCATAAATTATTTTGAATTAGTTACCTAATTAATTAGTCATCATTTTTCAAAACTCAACTCTCACAGTGATGTAAACATCAAATCTGATATACACGAAAACATTTTGAAAACAGAAATTTCAAATTTATTATTGTACAAGCAATAAGATAATTGCACGATAATTCCCATCCGGTGATTTACTGGTGCGTTTAGCCTACACGCTATAAAACGCAAGTAGTCGTGAAATTATTTCATATGAATTCACAAAAAATATTCAGTCCTCATAAGAAAAATTTAGTTATTTTAATAATCATCCTCTTTCATAAAAATTGAATCAATATTTCCATCACACAATTTAACATCAATTAGAAAGTTGTGCGTTTAATCAGCAATTAACTTCAAAGTGAATCAAAAATGAAGTGAAGCAAAATTTTCCGTTATCGCGAAAATGGTAAACAAAATCAGCAAAATATTGATTAGGGTTTTTGGTAGTAATCGGGATGTTTTTTTTTTCAATTTCGTATACAATAGAAAGAATGAGCGGACTGGACTGATGGCTCGAATAGTTGGGTATTCTAGTGGCTGTGATGGCAGGCAGATTTACGGTCGGTTTGCCACGCAGACGGACGACCGTCTCTTCGCGGATTCTTGAACTTCTTCTGATATTATTAGCGGCAGCACAGTCACTCTTTTTGATCCTGAGGACAGCATCAGTTTATTTCTCTTTGCATGGACACAGGGGCCTTTGCGATGTGGGACTCAGGCACAGATATTTTCTCTCTCTTTCTTTTTTTTTTCATTTTATTTTCTGCACATAATATTCTCGATAGTCCTGAATCCTTTGACTCGTTCGTCTTTCATCAATTCTTCTTCGCTTCAAGTGCATAGACGTATTGTACAAGTCCTAAACTTTCGCATTCCTTATACGATTTCCTTTTTATTGCAAATAAATGAATCCATTATCTCTTTATTTCCAACAGATTTGCAAAAATCATTTGACTTTATAATTTCGTTTTTATATTTACATTGTTACCATACAGAAATCAAGACCGATCAATTTTATTTCTATTTAGGTGATTCTGCTGAATTTCGTTTATTCACTTATTTTGCGTTTTTTTCTTTTTTCCTCTCCTCTTTTTTATTCACATTATTTTATCATGATGGCAGTTCATGCTGCAAAAGGCTTGATTTTATTTACTGTTTTTTTTTTTAGTGTATTTATCATAGTTATAGTGGGATATCGAATGCATTAAATCTACACGAACGATCATGAGTACGAATTCTTTGAAGATTAATTTAAGTATGTGGATGATTAGAAAAAAAAATCGGTCAATATGTTTGATATTCTTTTCTCAATAGGACACGTTTTAATATAACGATTTACGATCACCGGGTCAGCTTGAAACTAACAATCAGCTTCACCAATTAACCTTTAACGCCTCGCTGCGTCTATGTTTTATTTAATTCAACCCAAGGCGTAGGCGATTGTTTTTTCATTGGTGAAAAATTTGTAAACACTCCTGGTGTAATGTTGTACACTATAATAAACCCATGTTGCAATTGAATTGAAGTTAAGACAAAGCAACATCTCAAAACAGATGCATGTGAACATCAAGGATTCAAGAAACGTATATTGAATATAAGGTTGGAAAAAAAAAATGACGATACCATTTCAACTGAACGCTGTATAACCATAATTAATTCACCTCCGTCACAATTGTGAATCGGAGAGAAGTTTTCCTCTCGGCAAGGGTAATTTTTTCAGTTTCTAATAAAAATGTTGTTGCATACATGTATATCACGTCTTTTATAACTTGAATGAAAATGCTTGACATATTAAGCGAAATAAAAATATGAAAAATAAATATGCATACAAACGTGTATATATATACATACAGGACGGTTCTCTTTTCTCGTAATAAGCTATACCGCCGTTATATAACCATTTATATAGGGGATGTATCTTCAAGTTTGGGGTGAGTTCCAAGAGATATGTATCTTCTAGTTATTAATGTATGTTCGTGAGCCCCAAAGAGCTATCAACTTAAGGATAAGATTCACTGCCAAAATGTACGAAAGTTGAAAGTTACCCTGAAAAAAGGAAAGAAAAACGTCTGTTTCAAGATGCGCGCTTGGTATAATGTATGATTGAGTGGACGGATATCTTGCGCGTCAATGATTTTGTGTTAATAACAGTACCAATTGGTGTTAACAAAGAGAACAATTTTTGTTCCTTTGAATGGTGGTGTTTGTTCGCGAAAAAAAATGTCGGTGGTCGGACGAGTGAAAATAATGGTATGTCAATATGTTTGCTGGTTCTTGTGCGTATGTGTTATTTTAGCGCGGAGATTGATTGTACTTTAGCGCATTGAAGGAAAAAAGACGTAAAAGAACTCAAGTAGATATGAAGATGGTATGAGCAGTTAAGGCGGAGCATAGGCATGGATTAAAAATAACGTTGAAGAATGTGATGCTTAAAGAAGAATAGAAAGAAATATTTGGCAAAGAGCTAGCAAAAAAGATAATAATCTGAGTTGAATGCGGCTGTTGAAGCTCATCGTGAATGGTGCGTGGAATGCAGTAAAGCAAATAAGCTCGCGAGCAAATAGCTAATTATCCTTCTTGGCATTCTTGTTTCTGGTTAGGTGGGCAACAACGCATAGGATTACAAGCTAATTCAACTTGTAGGAGGACACGAGCGTCCGCGGTTGCTCGCTAAATCGCCGGCCAAGCAGACTCGACTCTCCCTCGCGCGCCATAATGGCGTTGTTTAATGTTTAATCATACCCACCGAGAGCGATGCAGTATAATCAGAGTATAATCCAGACAACTGCAACTGCGCGGTTGTTCTCTCTGATATCTGCGGTTGTGGATTCGAGCCATCTTTTCTGACGGCGTATTCGGCTACGTGTACCTACTTACCTCAACCTAAGAATCAACTTCAGCAACAGCCGTTTCTTTTATTTTTTACACTCTTAACTTTGTTTCTCTATTTAATTCAATCAACGCGAATTTCATGTTTTTGTAACGCAGTTCAACAACAATTCAGAATTATACGTCAAAATGGTATCGTTATTTTTTTTTTCTTTGGATTGGACTTCTTTTTTTTGTTCAGTCCACAAGCAGGTACAGATGTTGCTCTTCTGTCTGAAATATAATCTTAATCTGATATTTCGCACAACGTGTTAAACCTCGTCGAGTTTTTTTGTTGCATTTTCCTCTTTTTTTTATGAAAAGTATGCCTCACTTTTAATTTAATAACAACTTATTAGATTTTCATTGAACAGTTTTTAGCTGATAAAAGGTATATTTAGAAAATCTCATGATGAAATAACAGATGTTTCAAGTATTTGAAATAAATACTGGGATAGACGTGTGTGTTTTGCAAGTGAAGAACTGAAACCGGAATACAAAAGTTATACCGCGTGCAAAAGTCTTGGGCAGAATCGAATTAGCTCGCATGCGGTGTAGAGAATAATGTAGCACATTATATAGCTGAGTATTAGAGTGACCGGTAGCCGACCGGCGAGTTTTTTGTCGGATTCCAGTAGCGCCTTCGATAAACACCAACGGAAAGAAGAATATGTGCCGATTCCCTCCTTTACTTTTACCAAACTCCAAACGAAAGTTTAGATCTTTGCTTCAGTTAAATTCAGATCACGATAGAGTTTCAAAATTGTATACTTAAAATACAATTTGTAGCTTTTTTATCCACGACTAAAAAGTAAAAATGTCAAAAAAATAATAAATGTACTCCAGTTTAATTTCTTTTTTTTTTTGTCACAGTATATAGTGCACGCTTTTCGGACATTGATTTCGACTTTTTTTTTTGTTTTGTTATAAGCTACCCTAACTGTGAGTCACATAATGGCTTTACTTTGATACGACCTAATGATTTATAGGTTGCATCGGGAGTTTGGTGTATTTCTGTGCAATGGGATGCTTTTTTTTACTTTCTCACCCGGAGAGTCTCTCTGTCAGAACTGAGAAAAACATATTCAGTTGAGAATCAGAGAATCGCAGCAACTATAATGCAGTATAGATTGATGTAATTAATAGCTTCGCAGTATCGGGTAACATATGGCTTGGAACAGAACCAAAGAAATCTCGGTCGAGTGGAGATGCAATCGAGAGGTGCCGCCACCTTTAAAGTTGACTGCGGCTTCGCTTGACCAAAGGGATTAAAAACAAATAGAAGAGTTTTGTCGAGCTACGAAAAAAGAAACGAAATTCCTGGGCGCATGCTAATTCTTGTCGTCTAGGTTAACCGAATTCGCTTTTGCTCGCCTTTGTTACCGCACCGAATAACTATTTCCGAATATTCCCTTACTTCTCGGTATTTCATCTCGATGATTAATTTACGTGATTTATCATCAATTTTTGGCACAAAAATGTTACGTCGGAATGCTTTCAAAGAATATTTGTTAAATGATTTCCATCCCGTTTAGTTTTAATTGTTTGTCTTAATTAAGTATCTATTCTTTACTGATTTTAATTGTTGTGGTTCAAATTTTGAAATAAATTTAATAAAAAATAATTGGTGTTCCACTTATTTGCAAACATAAGCATGTCATGAATATAAATAGGGCGTTGAACTGAGAACTATTTTTAATCACAATTAAGAGAACGAAAATGAGTAACCGAATTTTTCATCAGGCCGTGCCGTTGAAACACTTAATTACTTTGTTGTGATTCAGCTATTCCGTTGGATTGTGAAGGTGGACTAACTATAACTTGGTATAATTTCAGTTCCGCGAAAGCCATCGCAAGATTCATCGCGCGTAATGACGGTTGGTTTGGCTCTGGTAAGCGTTATTTTTTACTTTGTTTTTGCGTACTTTTTTTCATCTCCTTGTAAACTCTTTCACTGCAATTGTTCCGTCGCATTAATCTTAGTTGCAAGTGGTTTAAAACCTTTGTAGTCTACGGTTATTCGTGACTCAGTGATTTCTAGATGCATACCGTCAGCTAAATATTGAAAAGTTTGTTATTACTTTGAAAAGACAGATTTGATAAAAATATAAGGATTCCAGGAAATAATTTGCCAGGTTATTAAAATTACAAGACATAATTGTACATTCGAATCATTTGCTGAAACTAGTCACAGCAGTTATTGCTGGTTTAAATGTAAACGTTTTTCTATAGGTTGATTGAAAAATGGCGATTACATGCTTACAAGTTTTCTACCTCCGAAAACCGTTAAAATGTTGCAAAATAATTTATTTATTTTTCTTTTAGAACTATCAAAAAATATTCGAACTAATAACTTTGAATTGATTAACATTTCAAGAGACATTTACAAATGACAAACTTTATTTTGTCATACTTACGTACAAATAATCAAGCGTGCCATATGCGGTATACGTGTACAACTTTATAATTTTATGACGTGGCAGGAAATTTAGCATTCACATCATTTTTTTTTTTCAGTTCGAACATTGAAAATTCATGTCGAATTCTTTTTTCTTCAATATCATTATACCGGTTCGTCGAAATGAAATGAATGAAAGTAATATTATATATGAATATACATTGGACCATCAATTAAAAAAACGAATATAATCAAAATACAATCAAAATATAAAATTATATGAAAGTAAACAAGTCGATCAATTGCACAAAATAATATCTCCGATGAACACATTTGGGACAAAATTCAGGAATAAGGAAAATTATAAATGAAAAAATCAAAAGATAATCTTGTGATAGTATAGCTTTATTTTAGACTAGAACGGAAGAAAATAATATAATATTAATAATATAAAATAATAATTAATAATGTAATAATAAACTATTTACATGACAGTAGTAGAACGACATACATAACATCAGGATCGTGTAAGTATCCATTTATAAAATCATGGATGTGCGTACGTGTTAAAATGAAAAAAAAAGAAAAAATAATAAAAAATAAAAGAAGGGAAGCGGAGAAGCTGGTTTTCATCTTCGTTAAGGATCGTACGGCGCAAAGAATTAACAGCTGATTAGTGTTAATTCTATTGTAAGGTCAGATCAGATGATTTCATATTAATTTATAACAATTCAAACTTGCTGGTAATTCTCTGAGTCGCAGAAACTGTAACGAACGAAGATGCAAAGATCACAATTAAAACATAAATAATTAACGCATGAAACAATATCAATAATAATAATATTAATTGTCGAGAAATAATGATAATTATAATGGTAGTAATAATAATAATAATCGTAATAATAATGATAATAATAATGGAAATGATAATAATATGTGAAGGATTCTCGGTAAATGATATCGACAGTGTTGTCGCCTTATCGTTATGAATTCGGGTGTTGCTAGTCTTGAGATATAGATTGGACTTTTAAATAGTTTTCGTTTGTTTGTTAACGGTAAGACGACAATCGAAACCTAGTTAAACAGGCAGAGTTATACTGGCTGTCTGAATGTCCAAAAATCGCGCTATAGTGCAGAATCATACACGCTAGAACGTAACGGCTATTGTACTTTCTATATGTTATCGTAATAGCAATTGATGAATTTTTGTCTATGAAATGTAACGAACAGTCAGCTTGCTTCTTCTTGTAGGCCTGGATTGGGTTCAGGCTAACGATGCGTTTAACCCAATCTAGGCCTTGGGTGAAGAGCGAGGGCATGCGAGGTATGTACAGTTTTTTAATTGTTTACAAATTAAAAGAAAGTTACCTAAGATTGAAAAAACAAGCCAAGTTATAACGTTGTCCCCTCGAAGGGGGCAATTGCTATCCTATATAGGAATTATAGGCAATACAGTCTCTCCTCCGTTCTCTTCCTGGCTATACTATATTTTGAACGAAATCAAACGCATCATTTATCATTCGTCATCTACATAACCGATGCGAGTGATTCGTTATCTCGAACTCGAATATTCGTTTCACCTAAATATTTTACTGTACAGTTTCACTACTCTTCCAGCTATAATTATCGGAAGATAAAAGGAAGAATTGTCAAGCATCATTTGGCTTGCTTATAGCTTCGGATTTTCTTCCTAGATTTTTTGCTTCTATATTTTATATTTAGCTAATTAATTTGCTTCTTTCTTTTCTTAATCTAAAATAGTCAATTGATAGGAACTTTCAGTATTGCCTAGCATTGATATATTATTGATATATAATTACACGTATAAATGATAATTTTTCATGTTCTCAACATTTAAGGCCCTTCAGATTATCACACAGGCCCAATTTTCATAACGTTTTCTTGTTTTTCCCTTTATACGATAAATTAGCGCTACACATGCAATAACGTATCCATTTTCATTCTTGTTACTGAACTCAGACTTTTTGATAAAAGCATTCTATTCGATAGATTTGTTTTTCATAAAATAGAACTGCGCAGATGAACTTTATTTTATAAAGTTACAATCGAACAAATATAAAACTTCAAAAAAAAATCAAGTCTGAGTACATAAGACAATGAAAAATGGGATCAAAAAAATGTTTCAATATTTCGTGTTGCTCACAAACTTAGGATTATAATTTCAAATGCACACAAGAGTTGTTACCGTTAAATAAATAAGATGTAAACACTGATAAATAAATGGAATTAATTTAATTTAGAATTTAGCGAATAAATAAGTTCGTACATAAGTTATATATGAGGGGGGGGGGGGCGAAATTATGCTTTATAGTTTAAAGTTAAACACGTAATCATTGTAATGTCAACAATTAAAATTTATTAGTTTGCATCACCGGAGTAAAAGTAACCCGTGGAAAAAGAAACGTAACTGCCGCATATACGCGACAAACACACAGGTCAACATATATGCTACATTTCTGTTGTAACAGTTTTATTACCCGGGGAGAATTCGATTTTCAAGCATTTACATGTTTTGCATTTGTGACAATTTGAAATAATCATTAAATGTGATTCTTTTTTTTTTGTTTGAAATTATCATCCTTTGATTAAAAAAAAAAAAAAAAAAACAAAAACAAAAAAAAAATCGCAAAAATGTACCCAAGAACAAATACAAAGGCGAGCGCTTTTACGAATCTAAGATGTCAGCCAGACACTCACCAGCTGAGGTTGTAGTCGGGTTGGCAGTGGCACTTCCACTGTGCTGTTGCTGTTGCTGTGATTGGAACATTGCCGTGGGATGAAGGAACAAAGATCCGTACATCATGTTTTCGTCAGTCTGTTGTTGATGCGGTTGTTGATTAGTTTGTTGATTAGCCGCAGTTGAGGCTGATCCGGCGTTCGAGTTTCCGGTGATGACCGGAGCTCCTGGGGTTGGCGGAACGAGACTGCCGTCCTCGACGGCCACACGTACGGATTCAATATGTCGCCGGGAGAATACGTGTTCTTGTAGCGGAGATTTCGGGGAGTATCGAACAGAGCACAATCGGCATTCGTCAGGTCCTGTTGGTCCACGGTGTGGTTGCACTGCCGAACCTTCCGCTGGCAAACCAGCAGCTAGTCGGGCCTTCTTTTCCTTCGCGCGAGCATTCTGGAACCATACCTGCAACTCGTCTCCATTAGCCGCAGTGCTCCTAAAATTGATCACATTGAATGCGAGAAAACGTGTCACTCAAGTTTGTTACGTATTACAGGGTTTCTCGCATGATTGTGCTCTTTTATAAACTATGACTATGACACATTGCACTACTTACAAGTAAGATCAAATAAAAAGCAAAGAGTTTAGAAAAACAACAACATGCTTATAAACACTACTTCAATTACTTCTTTTTTTTTTCTTTATTGTTACAAAATTATTGTTTGGTTTTATTTTTACAAAAGAATTATTAAATATTAATGAAAACTTGAATCGAACATCGATTGCTTTAACTTAATGAAATTATTTATTCGATTATGCTGACGTTATTCAATTTAGCTTGCCAGTTATGCCTGATTATTTATCGATTATTATTATGTCTGTTGCAATTCAAATGTAGCGAACAAATTAAACGTGAACAAAAGAGTTTTACAATCATGCCGTTTTGAGAAACAATTTTGAATTTTTATGAAACGCTTAAACTTTGTATACTCATCGAATCATTTAAATTCAATTCACGAAACCAGAGTTCATTACAATTCCATCATTTAAATTCCCTTTATTTTAATAATAATGTTAATAAGAACATTGTAGTCATTTAATAAACGATTGTTCATCGACACCCTGATTTCGTGTTCGTTTTGTATATTTAGTTGAACTTTTTATTTTTTTATTTTCTTTTAGTAATGGCGAGGAAAAAAAGCTCAAGTGTTTTAGCAAAATAAATACAACGGCTCGTATATAAGCAACTATAAAACAGTTAGATGAAAACAAAAAGGTTCAAGTTACCTGTACTACTCTTTTCGGCAGACCTATCTCGCGTCCCAGCATCTCGCATTCCGCCATCGTAGGTGTTTTGTAATCCGAAAATAGAGACTTCATAACCTTGACCTGTGTGGCCGACATCTGGGTTCTGTACCGCTTTCCGCCTCCGGATTGGCTGCCCGCAGAATTGCCGGCTACCGTCGGAATCGCGTTGCCCATGCTCCCGCCGCTAACCATTCCCTGACGAGAGCTTTGCGTACTCGAAGCGGGACTGGCAGGGCCGCTCTCGTCGTCCAGAAATTCCGTCGTCTCGCTCATGCTGTCGTCGTCGCAGATGCTGCGCTCCGAGAGGTCCGTGAGAGGTCCGCAGTCGCTTCCGCCTCGTAGGTGTGCGTTGTGTTGTTCTTCTAGGAGGTTGCTAAGAGTTCCAAGGCTCAATTTCATCGGACGACTCAAATCCACCGGTTTGCTCAAATCTAACGGAAATTCACCTGCGTTGCCAGAAGCCTGATGTCCACTCGCGTCCTGTTTGCCGTTGCTCGCGTGGGTCTGAAGCTCGCTGATGTATCGCTTCATGGATTCCTCGTAATATTTTTTCAGCGACGCCTCCATCTCGGTGTTGAACGGTGGAAACAACGGCGGCATCATGTTTGGTGTGCTCGGGTTCGACGGCGTTGACTCCATGGACAGCTCTTCGTCCGGTATGTTATCGATGTTGACCTCGCCCCTCGCAACTTGGTCCGCGTGTTTACTGCTCAGATGTGACTCCAAAGCTGACTTGACTTTGAACAATGCCGGACAGAAGGGACACCGCTTGTTGATCACCTGACTGTGCGCCCGAAATTGGCCCTTTCTCTCCCTAGCCCGAGTGTTTTGAAACCACACCTGCACCACCCGTTTTTTCAAGCCCACCTCCCTGGCAATCGTCTCCAACATTTTTCTCGACGGATTCGATTCGACCTGATATTTCTGATACAAATAGTCCAATTGTTCCGGCAAGATCGTTGTGCGTAATCTTTTGTCTTTTGGTTGTTCGTTGTGTTCCGTGCTCTGTCGAGTGCCGTCAGTGCCCGACCCCTCATCAAACTCTTCAAATTTTCTTTTGCCTCTTTCTTGCATCATCGCAATGAGAGGATGCGGCGACTCCGACGTGACGCCGCTAGTGGCATTCATCGCCTGTTGTTGAAGTATTCCGAATGGCGAATCTGGTGGATAAGCGGAAGGAAAAAGAGAAGGGTTCATGATATGTATCATCTGATGTTCACGCCACAAATCGAAACGACTAAACATTAAATTGCATTTGTCGCATTGAAAGTTACCTTCTTTGGATTCATTTTGTTGCTGCTGCTGTGGCGGTTGCGACGATTGCTGCTGTTGTGGTGTGTTTGTTTGTTGCTGCTGGTGGGGAGGAGTCGCTGCGTTCAAAGGTTGCTGCAACCTTTCGGTTAGAGGGGTAGTGGTCGTTGTTGGGTTATTTGGCACCGCGTTAGTCGTAGTCGTCGAACTGCTGTTACTGTCCTCTGAACTCAACACAGCGGCAACTTGAGCGGCAGCAGCTTGAGCTTGGGCGCTACGCTTTGCATCTTCTTCCTTAAAGCAGTGCGTCTTTTGATGGCGTATCAGTTCGTAGTACCGCTGGAACACCAGTAGGCATTTTTTGCACTGGTAGTTGAGGCCCGGAGTCCTCTGAAAACGCCCGGAACCGTCGTCACTTTCGCGTCCGCCGGGAGTTACTGGTTCTGCCGGTGGCTGATTCTCATAAACCTTTCGCGCTTTTTGTCTCGCGTTTTGAAACCAGACTACGATCACGCGGGGATTAAGTCCAAGAAGTTTGCTCAGGTATTCAAGATCGTCGTCCTTCGGGTATGCATTGTTCTCGAAAAACTCTTGCAGTACTTTAATCTGATAATCGGTAAATCTTGTTCGATTGGCTCTTTTCCCGGAACTACCGCCCGATGAGTTGCTACCGTTGCTGTTACCGCCGAAGGAATAATCGGTCGGTCCGCGTCCTGGACTCAACGATCTTTGTGGAGTCAGAGCCATTGCTGCAAGACTCGGAACCACATTGCCCAATGTTGAATTTGGGTTCGTGAATGTCTGCGGGGTGATTTTCGGTGGCAACATTGGTGTGTTTGGCGCACTTGTACCTATCGTCGTATGGCTTTGATTTTCATGGTGCATCCCAGAAAATACAGAGCTCATACTCAACGCTGGGGAATGCGGTCGCGACTGTTGACCACCCGAGCTACCCGGCGAGTTATGCTGCTCATCTTGCAGCATCTGCTGGCTGCTCGGTTCTGTGATCTCTTGTTTGATCTCCTGCACTTGCGGTATGCTCACAGATGTTGTCGGCGGTGGTGTTGACGGATTTTTGTTCGGACTCTTGTCGTCGGACGAGCTACTCCCCGAAACGCTAGAATTCAACGGGGTTACTTTGGCTTCACCTGTTTTTTCATACTCTTCGAGATTCAAAGTGGTGCTCGGTGGGTTATTGAAATTGTACGGGCTGTCTTTGTTCCTCTGACGTTCTTTAAACAACGTGTTTCGGAACCAGTGTTTGATAACCTTCGGCGGAAGACCACTTTGCGCCGCCATATCCAAAATTTGTTCTTCACCGGGCGAATTATTGATATCAAAATGGGCGCGCAAAATTTTTAGCTGCTCGTCGGTGATTCGTGTCCGGGCTCGCTTTTGGGATGCAGTTGCACTTGCCTGTAACATAAAAACCACATTTCCAAATGATATTTTTACTGAACAATCGTCACCAGCGTTTTACAAATTTTATTGACTCGAAAATACTAACCACAGCTGCTTGCTGCTGTTGCAGCGCTAAATGTTGTTTTGCAAGAATGTCAGCTTGGGCGTTCATCGGAGGATAAGCATTAGTGGCGCCATCGTATGGTGGTGGCGGGAGCATCATTGGCACTAATGGTGGTTGCAAATTCATCGCAGCTAATGCAGGAACATTAAGACCTAGAGGAAGTCCCATCATGCCCATCATCAGTCCTGGATACTGTTGCAAGTGTTGTTGCAACTGTGTGGCAGCCATCGCGTTGAAAGCTGCCTGCATCTCAGACATTTGCTGTGCTAGAGTCAGCTGCGGGTGTGCCGCCGGCTGCTGATGGTGCGACTGTTGGGCATGTTGCTGAGGATTGGTACCTTGAGCTGTTGGCGTAACTGATTCTGTGCTTGAAACCGGCGTGTTGCTGAGTGCCGGTGTGGTCGCAGGAGTGGTCGAAGTGGCTTCGGGAGTACGACTGGATCGTTCCTTATTTTCCACTTCCTCCTTTTCTTTCGGTTCTTTGTCCGACGTCAAATCTTGTGGCGCGTTCGTGGCAGGCGTGGTGCTTCTCGGAGCCGTGGTCGTGGAAGATGATGTGGCCACGGTAACAACTACGCTCTTCTTCTCATACTCGCACTTGAATTGTTGGGCATACTTCTCGAGAAACTCGCGAGGCACCAAGTCGCGGTGCACCTCCTCGCAGTGGGCTTTCAAAACCCACACACTGCTGAACTCTTTGTTGCAGTGCTGGCAAGTGCTTCGTGTCAGTTCTGGGATCACGTCGTCGTCGTGTTCCTCGGGCTCTTCCTCGTTCTCCTGAGCAGCTTGCATGACAAGGGCCTGCTTCTGCTGTTCCTGTTTTTGTTGTTCTTGCTGAGCTTGATAAGCAGCCGCAGCTTCCTCTTCCTTTCTCTGTCGCCTCTGGTGATTTTCGTTGAACTGCATGACAAGGTCAAAGCCGAAGCTTTCCAATAAGTGCTTGTACATCTGAGATGTCTTCTGCTTCGGCTGTGACAGCAGGTCTTGTGTAGCTTGTGACACTTGCAGTTGCGAACTTGGAGTTGACGAATTCGGGGGTGGAGTTTTCGACGAAGCGGAGGCGATCTGCTGCGAGGCAGCGAGCTGTTGGAACAGAGCCAGAGGATTGCTGAAGATACAGTAAAGTTGCTGATGAGTGGCGAGTTGTTCCTGGTTGACAAACAGTGCATTACAACGAGTGCACGGCAACATGTTTCCGCCGCTGGAGTTCATACTGGATGGTGGACTGCTTGGACTGGTTGGAGGTGGTTGTTCAATCAGCGGTCGCAACAGATCTACCTGTCCACTCGATGCTAAATCCGGTAGTTTACTCGCTCTGGTCTGATGTAAGACACTTCTCATGTGTATATCGAGTGTACTTCCCTGAGAGTACGCGACCTTGCAGATGTTGCACTTGTAGGGTTTTTTGTCCTGGTCTTGTTGAGCGTCTGTGGATTCAGTTGGGCTCGATGGCGGTACAACGGAGATCAGAGTGTTGTTGTTTCCTTGCTCTTGCATGGCCCTTTTTAGTTTGTGTAGGTGACTGACACTGTTGTAATGAACGAGCAGAATGTTCTTCTGAGTGAAGCTCTCCTTGCACACGTCACACTTGTACGGCCTGTTTGGATCTAAGTACTTTTCCATAGGGTATGACATTTTTTCGCCTTTACGGTGCAGAAGTGTCTTGATATGCCCAGTGAGGTAACTCTGGCGAGTAAAAGCAACCTTGCAACGATGACACTTGAATTTTCGTCCCGGGTCATGATACGAATCTTCAGCCACAGGTTGGCTGTTCAGATAATCTTCTAAAAGTCGTTGTTCCTTCTGCATGGGTGACGAATCACTCGCGTCACTTTCCTCTTCATCCGCTCGGCTTTCGTCTTCTGTGTTTTGATCGCTAGATTGATTGCCCTGACGGCGCAGAGCTTCCTCGGTTAGAGCTTGTAGGAGTGGGTGCGCGTGAAGCAGACTTTGTTTGTATTGAGCTAACTCCTCTTCTTGAAGGTCAGAATGTGCGGACTCTAGATGTCTTTGCAGTGCTTGCACAGACCTGAAGGAACGTCCACATAAAGCACACTTAGTAGCATCTCTAATGGCGTGGTATTGCGAATGCTGCTGCAGTTTTTCCAGTGTTTTGAAAGCTAAGCTGCACTGGCCGCATCGATATTTGTAGACGTGTTTCTCGCTGACAGCGAGCGTCGGTGTTGTTGCCGGATGAGCCTCGCGGTGATGTTGCTGCAGTTCCTCGATCGACCGACAGATTCTGCCACAAACAGAACACCTCGTTGTTTCGTCCACTTCTTCGTTGATCGCACGATCACTCGATTCGTCGTCCTGTAGTTTGATGTTGGTTGGGGAATTCGGTGCTGCAGCTGGCGTCGACGTGCTCCGGGGATTATTATTCAGCCAGTGGCTCTGATCTACTAGTAATAACAGTCTTTGTAATCCATCAGCATTGACAGCATGAATTTGCATCACGTGTTTCTCAAGAGCAGGCCGCTCTCTGAAACGATCCTGACAGAGAGGACATTGTAACTCTGGGACACTCTCTTCCTTCACGTTATCAACTTTTTCCTCCGAATCTTGAACATGAGCGATTTGTAAGTGTTGCCTCAGTTCCTCCCGGGATGATGGTTGATAAGTGCAAAAGGGGCAGCTTATTTCTTCAAGCTCAGTTTCAGCCTCTGGGTCTTGATCTTGATCGTTATCCGGTTCTTGCTTCACCTCACTACCGCAGTCACTTTCCTCTTCTCGCCGTTCTGCAATTTTAAAAGAAAAATTATGAATTATAATTGCGATCGTAAGCACGGTTTTCTGATATTAAGTTATTTTAATCCTTTCTCATTTTGCCACGATAAATATTTGAACATTAAACCAATTGTATCAATTGTTAAATGTTCAGAAAAGACGTAATTAGACAAAAGTGAAAAAAAGTAACTTTCGTCAAAACGAGTTAAAAAATATGCATGGTTATTAAATTTTGCAAAATCAACGAATAGGGGAAAAATATAAACGAAAAAAAAAATGTTTTCCTATTCAATTAACACTACTTTTGTAATTGCCAAAATATTGTTGTTGATAATGAAGCGAACAATTTTGATTGAATGGAAAATTGTGATATTTCTGCGAGTAAACAAAGAGCTCGACACTCGACGCATTAAAAAATTGTTACCGTCGAAGTGGAAAACAGCCTAGTGAGGGGGGTTCTTTGTAATTACATGCGAGCGTAATCATGTAACCGAACTTTCTCTCTTATAATCTTAGTGAAGTATATAATGGTGCTAATTACGATCGATCGAGGTTCAAGTGTCCGAGTCATTTCTTAATCACATCACAAGAAAATGATTCATTACACAAATCCGGTCATGTACAGGAAGTTGCATGAATCTCAATTATAATAAAGCCTTTGGTATTCAAATGATTCTCATTCGCATTAAATATAAATCTTTGTTATTTTGCCAATGAATATTATTTCAAGTGAAAGTAAATTCAAATAAATTAACCGTACGACGACACGTATTATTTTGTCGTAAACTCGGTGAGAAATGACATTCTTCAAAGTGCGTCTTACTTTGCATTGTAGCGTTTACACTATCACATCTGAATCGTCATTTGATGAGCCGGAAACGGAAATTGTTGGCAAAAATTGTAACTTGGAACAGCATGTGGATCGACAATGCTAGTGAGAAATTTTTGATACAAAATGATGCGAGTTCCGAACAAAATTCGATCAAACCTTCGGAAGAGAAAGTTTAGTTGAAAATAAAAAGGATCGAAAATTGTGGGCTCACAGCTTTGCAGATGCAAATGCTGTTTTACAGCAATAAAAGTCAAATTATAGATTTAAAATATGAAATTAATGTCGAACACTTCCGCGAAGAAAAAAAATAATAAAAGATCGACAGAAAACGTTTCATTGTACAAAGTCGCGTCAGTTGCGATGAAGACAAGACGCGCGTGCAGTTGTCCTCGCCTACAGGTATATATTTAAGCATAAACTGCTGGATAATACATTTGCCATTGTATTTGGCGTGACATTATGGTACGACCATATGCTGAGAAAATTACCGTCATTTCTGAACTAATTGCGACTTAATCGATGAGAGAGCACCAACTTCATTATAAAATGTGTGCCGGGATCAAGACTTTTCAGTGCGCTTTTATTATCCGCTTTGAATTAGTCTGACTGACTTCCCGCGTCACAATTTTTATATCCATTTTGGAATCATTGAAATCAGTGAACAGTTGACAAGTTGACAAAATTTTGAAAAAAGAAGAAAATTATAAAAACGGTCGAATTTTTTTTTTTTTTTCATTTTATTCAATACCAAAAATTGTCTTAAGAGTAACAACAAATAAATAAACTAAAATAAAATTAAAATACAACTAAAAAAAAAAAAAAAAAAAAAAAAAAAAAAAAAAAAAAAAAACAAAAATGAAACAATAACAAGCTTAAAATTTGGAAACATAAATCCTATTTATTGGCCGAACTAAACTACACCAAAGCTTTGAATTAAAAAGTGTAAGCCCGCGAAAATCAATAATAGTAATGTTACCATTATTCATGCTCGCAGCGTTTGGCGTGGTTGGTGTGGAAGGACTGGGTTGCTGAGCTGGTTGTGCGTCTGGATCTGGCAAGACTTGAAAGACATCGCCAATGTCAGTATGCGGAGTCTCGTTGCCTTGTATGTTGTTTCGTCTGTGTAACTGATGTAATTGCTCCATCTGTAAATGTCTAAGTGATCTGACGTGCTGTAATAATAAAAGTCGATGCCTGGCACTGTATCCACATAGAGCGCAATGATAAAGCTTGGCCGCGAACGGTACATTGGAACTCGCTTCCAAAAGATGTCTGAGCAACAATGCCGCAGCCTCGTGTCTCGGCGAAGCGGCATGGAGAGCAAGTTTATGGGCACTGTTCGTGTAGTAGTCGCACGCGTGGCACCGGAGCTGCGCGGCATTCGTTGGCGCTGCGAGGTATTTGATCTTCCATTCATTGCGAGGCCCACCTTCCTTGACGTGATTGAAATGCTGCAATCTTTGTAAATGCTTGTCTGTTTTGCAATGCAATTGAAAGTTCGCTTTGAGATTCGTCTTGTAGGAACAAAGCTTGCAAACAAAATGTCCCTGCAGGATCGCGAGGATTTCGTTTTCGCGCGTTTTTGTTCTATCGGCGGTGAGATGGTGGCCGATGGCGTCCAGGTTGTCGGTGGCGTAATTATTGCAGACGCAACAGTGGTAGAGGTGTGTGGGGTCCGGATCAGCGGGTTCCGGGGGTGGCTCCATGCTGTCGAGGGACAAACCGACATCAGTGGCGATATTGCTCATTGCGCCCATGTTTGCCATCCCGCCGATGAGCTCCGGCGGCAGCTGGGGAGGCAACTGGCCGCCGGTCATCATCTGGATCAGAACCGCCTGACTGAACGCCATGTCGGCCAGAGCCGCTTCTGCATGCTGAGGCTTGTCCTGGCCGCTCAGGTGGAACAGCTGCTCGAGTTGCTGCTGGTGTTGCTGCTGAGCCTGCTGGTGGTGATGCTGCTGGGCCTGCTGGTGATGAGTCTGCAGGGCGGACAGCGTCTGCATATGTTTCACGTTCTGTTGTAAAACTAGCATATTGTGCGTGTGCTTTTCACTTGTCATGTGGATCCTAAGATTGCGAGCGACGTTCGTCTCGTAGTTGCAGACGTCGCAACGAAACGTCGGCTTGGGCTTGCCTTGATTGGCCGTCGGCGCTCCCAAGTGTGGACTGTGGTTCTGCTGATGGTGGGGACTTCGGGTTGGCATCGGCGTCTCCTGCGAGGAGGAAGGGTTCGGGGTGGTCGAAGCGGCGCTTCCACCCTGCTGCAGCTCCTGCATGTTATTGAGGTGCTTATCACTTTGCATGTGTATGCTCAGGTTGCCCTTGGTTGTCGTCGAGTAGTTGCACACCTCGCACCTGTAGGGCTTGTAACCGCACGTATAGGTCTCACCTCGCGCGAGTCGCGGATGCGGCTGTCCGGCGATGCAGTATATACAAGAGGTCTCGCTCTCCGGGTGTTTCTCCTTCATGTGTATCTCAAGGGTCTCCTGATATTTGTAGTGCCAATTACATTTGGGGCATTTGAGCGTTTTGCATGAGTTGCGACTGTGGATCCCAGCGAGGGGACCGCCGGGCCCCGCTAGTCTACTACTGGCTAAGATGAGTTCACACTTGGTACACTCCACGCCACTAGGCCTACCCTGCATGTGTTCCGGACAAACTCCTATAGTGGTACCGGTAAGAAAATTTGGTGGCTGTTGCGTGAGAGCTGCGTAGGACGACGGCGAACCCTTCGTGGTGCTGTGGGATGGAGGCGGTGACGTGTAATTGATCGTGGTGGCGTCCGGGGCCTTGGCCCAGGCCGCCGCTGTTACTTGAGCTCCTCCGGTCCATGGCGTCTGCGGTTGCTGCTGATGATTGAATGATATCGGATGATTGGAGTGTGACGTCGGGGTCGTCGGTGTGCTCGATGACGGCCTTTGTTGCTGCTGTGATTGCTGCTGCGGACTGCTCGGGATCCCGGGTGTGCTCGCCGGCGTGTTCGTCGTCGTACCGGCGTCGTGTTCGCTGGAATCGTTTCGTTGTTGCTGTGACTGCACTTGTCCCGGTGACAATTGTGAGCATGTCGAGCTCGTAACGGGCTCCAAGAAGCTCACGAGGGGCTGCTTGCCCCGGCCGACCGCCTGTATGATCGCGGAGGCCGTCGAGTGTGATAAAATTTGGCGTTCGTCCTCAAGCAGTGTCAACTGGTGCTCGCCCTGCGCGTGCGCGACAAAACTTTTCGCATAGCCAAAGCTGAGCTTGCAAATGAAACACATGAGGATCGGCTTGACAGGGACCGAAGCCGCTGGCGATGGCGACACGGAGGTCGGCGGCGGCGGTTGCTTGCTACCCTCGGCACTTCTGTAACTAATTACACGGTAACTATGCATAACCGGCAGGTCGGGATTGGGTTGCGACGCTGTTGATCTCTGCTGCTGCTGCTGCTGTTGGTAGGCCTGGTGCGCGTACAACCTCGACACGTAATAAGCGCTTGCGATCTGCGGGAACACCAGGGAGTGCGGTACCGACACTCCTCGACCGTCGACGATGCATCCATCGGGCAGCGAATCGTCTTCGCTCAATTCGCTCTCTCCCTCAATGATGTACGCCGAGCCGTCCGGGTTGTACACTATTTTTCCATCGAATTTCTCAACATCTCCACCCGGCGGACTCGGGCTTGGGCTTGAACTCCGTTGCTGCTGTTGTTGCTGCTGCTGCTGCTGACTGATTTGCGACGTCATCGTCAGTGCCGTCGGCGTAGTCGTCGTGGTCGTCGTCGTGTCAGCAATAGGTGTTGGAGTCGGAATAGCGTCGCGAGTGCAAGGTTCTGTACCGGAGGGTGGGCTTGCGGTACGAGGGTGGTGAGGCTGGTGAAGAGCAGCCCCAGCTGCCGGGGGAGACCCGCCCCCTCGGCCACCCTCTTCCTCCGGACTCATCTCTTGCTTCTGTTGCGCGTACGTGGAATTTTGAAAGGGTGCGCCGTGTTGCTGCTGATGATGATGGGCCGCCACCAGCTGTTGATAGAGCTGATGCTGCCCAATAGCGCTTGATGAATGAGCTTGGAGGTGTGATGGAGGAATGTTGCGATGTTGAAGATGGTACTGAGAGGGATGAGGCTCACTGGAGGGCATCACCCCAAACGTGAGGCGAGCGACAGCCTCACATCACCTACGGCGATTGTTCCGCCGCTCTTTTCACTATCGCTGACTGACCCTCCCTTTTTTGTCACATACACCGACCACGTAGTCTCTGCGTCCTTCTTTTGTGTATCTTCTTCTTTACCCCCGGTAGGCAAACCGCTAGCTACCCCAGCACTACCCCAGGACGTACCTGCAACAACAACAAATAACACTAAATCAGTCATGTTATTCAGACATTTACAACTTATCATTTATGTTTCAAACAGCCAAAAAATGCTTCAGAAAAAATAAACTGCGGTCACTGTTTCAACATTTCAAACCTTATGAAATGTGTTTAAATAGTGAATGCGAAAACGTCTTATCTCGAACACTTCTTTTTTTTAGTGATCATTTGTAAGTTATATACTTTACACATCAAATAAATACATTTTATTGAACTTTATGTTCAATCAAATCTTTATGCCGATCGATGGGAAATAATCAATGGGCAAACAAGTTATCATAGGTAGAAAATAAGAGATAGTTGAAAACGTCAAGTTGCAAGCTGCGTATACAAGCACTCGACGATCCAAAATTAATCCCTCAAATGTTACCCATGAAAGACAATTTCTATACTTTGTACACAATGAATGTTTGTTCGATTCGGTTCATCATAGCCAGCTGTATTTGAATTCTGCCAAAAATCTTATCAAAAAACGTCAATTCGTCACACTACTAAACTTGCACCACGCATGGGAATATACAAAATCGTGCTTAGTCATCGCGTCCTCGGAATGAAACGTTTTATTATGAAAAAAAAAAAAAAAAAAAAAAAAAAAAAAAGAAAGAAAGAATTTCTAATCGTGTATTTTATTTTTGTTTCAATATGGAAACGGATGATATTATGTAATTAGTTGGTTAGTAATTGATTCAAATGGCTTGGAAAAATAATTTCTAACGCTCTAGAAAATCGCGGAGGAAAATCCGAACGGAATCTAACGGATTTGAGATAATCGAATTGATGCTTATGATGCGCGACAGTATGCGTGCCGAATACATGCACATCCGTGACAGCCAGGGGCTTTTCCCATTTCCACTCTGTATTTTTGCTTTGATTCTTGCAGTTTATTGCCGTAGGTGTACTTTGTATATTGCGGTAAGATCAAATTATGTACACCACCTCCGCATCTGCAATTGCCGATACAAATTCCACGATCCAGTGCCTGGCATCTTCCGTCCACCTTTCCATTATAATATATCTCGGTCCGTCTTTTATCTCATTCTCTGAGTACATATGCCATTTAGTAATATACCTGCAGCGCGCGATCATTCCCTTATATTATCTTTGATGACCGAGGATCGATATCTTTCCGTTCGACGGCGAATGATCACACATAAATTTCAGGGCTTGGCTCTCGCACCAATAGCTACGATAATTTGGCCCTAATTTTTAAATCGTGCGTTAGTTAAGATCACAACATGTAATTCAGAATTCGTTTCGTAAAAACGTTGCAAACTCAACGCGCACTCAACATCTGATTTATAAACATTTCAAATTTATTAACATATAAAAAAATATTGAACATATTTCAACAACAATTTTTTTGAAATGTACAAACCGATTTAATGATCAGTAAAAAAATCGATCAGGAAGAGAGTTAGGTAACAAAAACTAGAAATCATAAAACATGTCATTAATGCGAGAAAAGTTGTTAAGCACATAATTGTGTTAGCAAATCTAGGGTTAGAACATCTGCCAATCTGACATCACCTGGCATTGACTTTTCTGTTTCTAGTAACATACTGTCCTTCCGGGCCAACGCAACTATACAGTTATTATTCCAAGTTCGACAGCACATGCAACTGCACTACCGTTTTTATTTTCCTTGCTTTTACCCTAATTAAATGATAAAATCACATTTCACGATCGTCCGTTATTACGCCATGATTTTCACCACGCGACTAAAAAAAAATAAGGAAACAAACCATCAATTAGTACTGATTTTGTTTGCAAGAGTTAAAAAAAAAACAAACAAACAAACAAACAAACAAACTATCGTTCAAATTTTCCATTAAATAAAATACTGAATGTTAGTTATATTTTCATTTAATAACCGAGAATCACCGTTCGTTTCAATCCACCGAATTCATCGTGAAAACTTCAAAAGTGATCTAATCCCTTTTGAAGCCTCTTTTTTACGCACCGATAAATATCATCCTATTGGGTCTTCTTTTTTCAGTCATAGAGGCTCTTTGTTCTTTTCTCGGTACAATGTTGATGCTCTTGGAATGGTTATCTCGAAATGAAATTTTCGAAGTCCGCTTATTTGACTGTCAGGAAAATACAAAAAAAATGTTAGGGAGCATACGGTATTAGAAAACATAATTAGTGATATTATGTTTCCTTTTAAAATGATTTGAGTGTTTCTTCGGAAGGAATAATGCCTCATCCGGAGTAATGACCAATGCGTGAGATTTGGTCTCGAAATGAAAAGATTGGACAAAAAAAAAGCACTATAGAGTCGCAGGTCAAAAAAAAAAGTTTTTGGTAGCCACTGTCTTTAAGGAAGCGGAATAATACACAGGTGGTTGATAAGTCCATAATCAATGGTGGTTGAGGGTGGGAGAGTTCGATACAAGTCAAATGTGCTTGAAGGAGCGCACAGCTATGGTACTACTTTTTTGTTTGTCGAAACGTTTCACCGGAAACCAAATCGATGGCGAAGTGTTGTTCCTCATGCGAAACTTTCTTTTGTTCGTCAGCGAAAAAAGAAGATGGCCCTGTGTCCAACCACATGACGATCGATTCACATTTTGCAACACGGACACGCACAAGATGCGTGCAATTAGGAATCCAACCCCCAATTATCTCGTACACGTCTTGTTACTTATTGAATATCCTGAAACGGCTTATTCCTCATGCAAGCTCGCATGTTGCGTGGGGAAACTAACAAGTGGAAAAATGATGCAAAACTTGTTGACCAAATCTTGGCCTTGTCATTTTATTTTGTCGTATCTGTTGATAATTACGATTTCATTATTCGAAGACATTTTGATTGGTACAGATGGCACTGCTTTAGCTGCGGTTACTCAGATTCATTAGAATTGTTTAACCCCACTCCTGAAGCGAGTTGAAAAAATTAAATGTTAAAAAGTGAACGTGCTTTTAAAAATATCATAAATTCGATTAGGATGATCAAATTGGCGTCAGCTTGATAAAACCGATTTTTGCATATCGGTTGAACCGTGAGTGTCATCGGTACTAATTCACACGAGCGCTTTGTGCGAGACGTTAATTTCGTAATCACAGTTCAGTTCGCTCTTCTGACGGAGAAAGTTAAATTTTTATTAAATATTGCGTGGGAAAAATGTTCGTGACAGCACATCAATAATTTTGAAACAAAGCGAAAATGCATGATTGTGATATGAAAAATTGCATAATTTTTCACCAGTCGAAGCACAAATTATTCCGGTATAAGTGGTAGTTAAATACTCAAAAATTGGCTTGATACTTAACTATTCCCTTAGTTAACGAATTACATAAAATGACACGTATCGAGAAATTTCTCGCATTTGCATGCTGCATTCGCAGTTGCACTGGAGCGTGAACGGAATTGCAATTGCGCCTGAAGCTGAACACCAGTGATCGGTGAAGTATGCTCAGGTTATGATGCTTCGAGCCAGACAAGGGATGACCGTGAAATATTTTTCTGAAGAAATATTATTTTCTTTTTTTAATTTCATTTTGATCTCAATTTAGCATCGAGTTATCTATTTTAATGAAGCTACAGAATCATTGGGAACATTTTTTAAAAATTGGAAAAATTTACGAGCGATAAATGCTAATTGCGGAATGAAATTTGGACGGATAACTTCAAAAAATACAAATACGAGCAGGACGAGCTCGTTTTTTTTCTTGTGGCTACTTCGAACTACCCTAAGAACAAACCAAAACCAACCCACTTCCTCGTAATATTCTCCCGATGCACCGTGAGAAACTTGTCTGTAACACGCACACATTCAGATTTTTTTCTTTTCTTGTTCTTCTCACTCTTGATAAAAAAAACCTCACTCCTTTATCTTGCATGTCAATTAGCCGGTTTTCAGGAACTCATTAAAAACGTCAAAATGAGCAACGAAAATGCAACCACATTCACACGTATCCAAAGTAATATTCATTTTTAAAATATCAACTTTTTAAAGACAGACAAGTTTTTGAACAAGAATTCTTGTTATTATTAATTTTCGTTTTAAAAAAATCACAACAAAGTTTGTTTTATAAATCTTTGTTTTATGAAAAAAAAGTCATATTTTAATCAAATTGTAAAAAATAATTGATTTAATTAAGTAACAGTCATAGATATTATGAAACATGAGAACATAATAAGATTATTCATAATTGATTAAACAGTAATATTTATGAAACTGAGGTCAAAAGTTTCAATGAGGGTATAGATTAAGAATTTCCAAACCTCTCACGGTTATATTTACAGGTTATAAATATATGTATACAAAGGGAGAAAAGTTGTTCTTCTTATAATTGTACCGAGGGTTGTGGAAAGAAAAAGTTGATATATAATTATTGAAAAAAGTTGATACCATTAATTGAAGCTGAACGTTAATCGGTTTAATCAAAGCATGAAAATGAATCAATTGCACAATTAAATGCAACATTGTGTCTTAAATATAAAATTTAAATGTAAAATTCTAATAAATATAATAAATTTTTTTTTTTTACATGCCCGATAAAAAAACGAGTCCGTGGACGTCTAATTAATGCAGGGAAAATCAATTTATCACGTCGAATCAAAACAATCGAGCATATTTTAAATCCAGAATAGTAGTATAATAATTGAAATGAATAGCACGGAGTAGGTAATTGATTTTCAATATAAGTTCTTAACCGCGCACAGATCTAACAATCCGGGTCACTACGTATTGCGATAGTGTCATTAAGTAGGGTCAGGGCTGGAAACGAGAGAAGGGACAAATAAATCAATATGTTTGGATGATTCGAGGATCCGTGTCAAGCTCCACGAGATCGGCGAATAATAATTAACAATCCATGACGAATAACATTGAATCATTCTAAACTCGTTCTTCTTTTTTTTTTCAGACGGATTGTTCACAACTAATTTATTTTTTTCCATCACTTGAAAAATGTTTACTTCAATCAATTCTAAAAATAATAATTAATACATTTATTGGGTTCTAAATTTTTTAGTCCTACAGATTGTTTTTCTAAATCATTCGTTCATCAGTTAAGAAAACGAGAGTTCAAAGTTGAACATCAAATTGATAAGCGAAATGAAAGAAACAAGAAGAAGAAGAAGAAGAAGAAAAAAAAGGAGTTTGACTAACGGCTGTGAGCTGTGCAAAAATTGTAATTAAAATGATAACGAGACATTAGCCGGTGGATTTGACGATGGTCGCAGCAGGACGTCATCGTGCTGAATAGCAGAATGAAAGGAAAAAAATGGCTTATAACGTTGAGAAGCAACGTCGAAGTCTGCTTCACGAATGGTCTCTGTCCGGTGAATAGGAAGTATTTTTTGCCGCAATATCGAAGCGTACGTCGACTGCTGCAGAAAGCCGCAACCGTAGGGGTAGCTAATGACAAAATCAATGCGACATAATTAGACATGGCGGCTGCCTACCAACCTACCTACCTACCTAGCTCGCTAAGTGCCAACCATCTTACCGGCACACGTCTGCGAACAACTCGCAGACGACCGGGAATTATTGTAAAAACATCCCTCTCCCTCCCCCTTCCCCCGTCTGATCGATACGACTTCGTTTTTCACGTTATCTTTCCGCTGATGAACAAGCGCTTTTACCCCCCTCATCGGCGATTCGCAAACGGACGCTTGCTCTCCCCCCTTGCCCCCTTCCTTCTCCTAGACCAGGACTCTTTTACGAGCTTTAGCCTTGTTTACGTGCATAAAACTTCCGCGAAACTATATCCTTGAGTGTGCCGCGCGACTGTGACACTCGATTACGAAAACATGGCATATTTTATTCATCTTGCTATAGACCATTTTTAAATCTTAGTTTTGGCGTGCTTTTATCTCGTTACATTTTTCTCGTGCCGTTTAGTCGTCTTATTAGCCGACCGATTCAATTAATCCACGCGAATTATGAATTATTTAACTCGCTTGGTATCTGTTTCACATTAATTATCTCTTTTTTTTGTTTTCATTTCTCATAATGTTATTTTCTCAACCGTCATTGAAAACGATATACAATTTATCATCCATTAAATAAATCAAACTTTTTATTCCTCCCAACTTTATTATTAACAAATATTATATTCAAAAAATCATCACATAATAAGTTCCAGTTGAACACAATCTAGTTCAATTTGAACATAATTTAATATAAATTATTTGTTTCCTTACTCTTTTGTACACTTTTGACTGGAGGGGGGGAGGGGATAGAGAATCGATAAATTTTATATCTCCATTGAATTGAAACCACATAAAAAAATCCTGAACGCCAAACGAATCTTCATTCGCTGAATAGTCGCACATGCAAAGAACACATCTTTTCACGTAATCCTAGTGTCTCATTAGCTTATTGCTTGGTAAATATTGGTTGGCAGTAGCACGCACTACACATTTGCTCGTTCATATAACAACACAATCGGTACTTGTTCAGCACTTTTAGTGCCTATTTCTTTACGATATTGCTTTACAAGGTACGCAGAGTGAAGCATTGTGTTATTGCGCGAGAAAAGTTTAGGCAAATTTTATTAACTTGTTTCATGCCTACGCGGTACAACAGGGACCATAAAAAAGTGTATGAAAATCATTGTCAATAAATGTGTTTTCAATAATGTTCTTTCTGAGAAAATGTTCGATAGTGGGATCTGCGGTCTCATGACGATTCAATTTACAACAATATCCTCTGTAAAAGAGTTTTTAACTATAATAATAAAAGAAAAAAAAAGAAAAAAAAAATTGTGAAAAGATTTGTGAAAATATGGTGACTAGAGTGATCCCATTTGCAGTTAGCAATAAATTGGTACGGTCATGTTGATGCCTCGACTTATGAAATCGTCGATGAAAGAAGGAGGATAAAAAGTGAATGAAGAAGGCAAAGATTTGCAGCTCTTGCGACTCTATTTACCAAGCGAGCCTAATAGCCTGACAATTAATCGACGCCTGTATAATCGACGACTGACTGAAACTCTGAGTTCTACCAAGCTATAAGTGACGATCGGTGAGACCGCGGGGGTAATACTCACGATTCATCTTATTGCGAGAGGCCACGGACATTCCGTAGTTTAGCATACCAATTACAGCGAGTTATTATATCAATTTTTATATATTTTCTCGTTTATACGTCTTTTATAAGACTATTATTTTAATTTCCTTGGTTTTTTTTCAAACACCTGATATTTATTTGGATTTTTTTTATCTCGATTTTTATTCACCATCGTGTGGCAGAAACAGAAGAGTGCAATTTGAAATTGAGGTTCATTATAAAATAGCATGGCGTGTGTTTCGCGTGCAAAAATGTCAGACACAGATGGAGTGTGCAATGTATCTTATTTCTTTGAACGTTTTGATCTCTAATGTAAAAAGACAATTGAACAAACAAAAGGGAACGATGGAAATTAAAATTATTGTTTGTATTTGATATTTATTGTTACAGGAAGTATCACATAGGAAACCGTAGGGTGAAGCCGGACTGATGTGTCTCATCGTGTATCGAATGCCGCAGACCGCAGACTACACTATGGCCAATAATAAAACATCTACCCACGTAAGTATTATCTTACGCGCCGCTTATTTCCATTGAAATCACGTCCGATTGAAAAATCTTTCAGTCCAATTTGAACTTTTTTTATTCTTCTCTCGTAAATAAACAATCACCGCCGCAAAGCGAAACAACAATTAGAGTTTAATTACTTTTTAACGGTTCGCTGCACTTATTAATCCGCTCATTACGTACCGCCGATTTGTGTGCCGAAGATCACAACATCCCACTTTGTAACTGCGGATAATTGACATGAAGAATTTCTCGTTACACGCAATTATAGTTGGAAGATTGAATTTGAATCGATGGTATCGATTCTAGGAGTGCACGTGTGTGCATGCACACACATACACACACAAACGCACTTCATACAAACATTTTGATTCTGTCAATTTGCATTGGTTCGCTCGCTCGTGGTTTACACTTAATCAGAATTTTGCAAACGTTACTTCATCCTTTTTACCTTTAATAAGTTTGCGGAAATCGAAAAATACATGAATGATAATATAATTCAATGAGAAATCAATTTTGTTTACGCTGTTGATCGCATTCCAATTATCTCATGGTCGCACTTCGAACAACTCGAACATTCCGAGTCTGACGATAAAAATTGATTTGGAATAATTAATTGATCAAATCTTTTTTTTTTTTTTTTTGACTTCGTTAGTTTTTGTTTCAACATTGGAGTTCATTAAAATCTTTTTGGGAACGAAAAAGAAAAAAGAAACCAAAGGCTGAATTAAAATTTATCGTTAGTTATAAGTAGATTTGGGTGAGATGAAAAATTTTTCATCAATGTGACTGATGGTTAGTCTGATAAAATCAAATGAATTGAATTTATTGAAATCACAAATGATTGAGAAAGACAAGAACAAAAAGAGACTTAAGAGTTGGGACATTCAAAAAATAAAAGCGACTTGGTTTATTCAGATCAATCGACCTATCTATATAATAGAGTCCTTGAATAAAAAGCAATTAATGACTCACACTTTGGATGATTAATCAAAAGATATTTCGACATTATGGTATAGTTCAAGCTGTTGGAAAAAGAATTCGAATAGACCCCAGAGGATCATAGGGGTATAAATTTGTAACTTAAATAAAAATATTCTATAACATTTGAAAAATTTAATATTGACAGAAACCTTCACAGAACTCTAATCCAGGTTTTATTTCATCCAATCATAAAATGGCGTTATGATGAACATAAAACCAATATTTTACTACCGACAATGATTAAAATTTTTAATGAAAATGATTTCTCTCAATTTGCATAATATAAAAACAATGATTGATTTTCTATCGAATTTTATTTATAAATTCTCATGGTAATAATATCGAAAACAGTTTAGAATACAAAAAAGAAAAAATATTTATGACTTTTTCATTTCGAATCTGATCATAAATGTTTAACATTTACGGGGAAATTTGCAAATTTAACTGGCTGAGAGTGAATACATCAAAATTGTCGGAACACATTGTTTACAGATGGCAAAAAAAGAATGAAAAAGTTAGTACAAGCTTGAGGCTACGAATTCTTTTGCTAAAGAATTTAGAGAAAACAGCAAATGAGCCTGATGATGCCTCAGGCGTTAAGAACTGGATCTACCTATACTCCATATCAGAGATTCAGCATCCATTTTCAAGCTATTTAAATAATTAATGGCGACGCTCGAGTTGTGTGTGTGTGTGTGTTGAAGTTTCGGTGTGTACGTGCGGTCATTGTCTTTTATTTCATATTGCTTTTATTTTCCTTTATCATTCGACTTCTCTTTTAACCGTAATTTGTCATGGAATTCGGGACGACCTAATGATAAATAAACAATATTAATAAAATAACAGAAAGAATTAAAGGAAAAGATAAGAGATAATACGCGGCAGACATGTTTATTCACTTCCCGAGATGCTGATTGATCGTTGATGAATTTTTATCTGATAATTCGGGTTCACTGGACGCACGTTTTTTGTATTGTTTTCGTTTTTTTTTTTTTTTTTTTTTTTTTTATTACAAAGTTTAAACGCTCGAGTTAAAATTTATTACAAAGTAAATTGAAAAAGATATAAATTTCGTAACTTGAACAAAAAAGTAAAAAATAGAAGGTTGAAGATGTAGATATAAAAATGTTGCAACAATTCTCCATATGAATAAATAAATAATTGAACAATACCATCTGAATCAGAATCACAAAAAGAGCACTAAAGGTAAAGTTTATTTTCGTTATGTTTACTCGAATAGAGTCCTTGTTCAAAATGATAATAATAAAATTTTATTTCCGTTTTATTCAAATCTCAAATTATGTTCAAAGTTGAATAGCAATAAACGCTCGAGAGGCATGCTTGGCAAATGATTAAGGATTCATATAATTTCACGCTTATCAGAGGATTAAACGATCAACGAATGGTGTTTGAGATGATTCCAGAAAACACCGGCTTATTGATAACAAGTCAGACAAGTTGGTTGTTGTCAGTGGTTCGCCGTTGGGGATCGACCCGAGTTGTCTATGGGGAATTGAGATTATTCGACCGGTCAATTTGAGGGGGTTTGAAAGAATGTTGCCATCTCCGATGACAATATCACGGTTGTTGATGCTGCAAACGCGCTTATCAGACGTCAGATCTCTTTCTCAACGGAGGAAAGTGTGTTTTCCTGCTCCCAAATGGTTATTAAGTTTTTGAGATTTCGAAAATCCATGAATAAAACTTTTACCGGTGTTACCAATATTATTTACTACACCATTTTCGATTCCCATTGTTTAGTCAAACGATCAAGACACTTTCTAGTAGAAAATTCTCATCCGATAGAGTTGGACATAAAATCGTGCGATCATTAACACATTTATATAATTTATTGCACCCTTTGATTGTTATTGAGGGGGAAAAAATTTATTTCCCTTTTTTTCTCTCAGCGATTAAAATTTCCAGCGATTTTTCTCTTTCAATCGTTCCCGTCAACGATTCTAATAATATA
Source organism: Trissolcus brochymenae (assembly GCA_030523145.1). Taxonomy (NCBI): domain Eukaryota; kingdom Metazoa; phylum Arthropoda; class Insecta; order Hymenoptera; family Scelionidae; genus Trissolcus; species Trissolcus brochymenae. The sequence continues at coordinate 160,790 of JAQQRF010000176.1, forward strand.
TAAAAAAAAAAACAAAAAAACAAAAATAAAATTTCGAAACGAACAATCGAGAGAAAATAATATTTTTGTTGTTTAATCGGCCCTGATGGACTAACCATTTATTTTTTAACTTGAAACAATTTATTATGATTGGAAATCTAGGTCGCCATTAATCATATTTGTTTAGTTCGTTAGACGAAAAACATGATACATATTTCAAAATAAAAGAGGTGTTTGCTTTTTGATTTGAAATATTATATGAATTAATTAACGCGGCTGAAAGAAGAAGTAACGGTTGAAAAAGTCCATTCAAACGAATAGAAAGTAGCTGGTACAAGTAAAAATGGTCGAGATGTTAAACAATGAGATGGAATTTGGGCGACGCGATAAAAGTGTGTATCCGAAAAGCAATAATCACGACACCTTGAACAATGCAGCTCAGAAATTCTTTGATGCTTTTTTTTTCTTCCCCTCCCCCTCTTTTTTTCATCTTTTGGTTTATCCTCTCTTTTCAAGTTTCCTATCGTTTAATTGTGAAGCAGACATTTTACCTGGAAGATAGATCGAATGTTATACTATGTTCAAGGTTGGGTTATTTCAGCGTGAGAGATTCGATTTTTTGGAGGTATCCGAAAGTGGCAGGTCACCAGTAAACGCTTCCAGATGCGCAGCAATCGTAACGGGTCGTAAACCTCGTAGTCGGTCACGTTGTTGTCTGTCCACTAAATACCATTCGCGCGCTTCCTCTCTTCTCTCGGACCCATTGTGTCAGGTCCCATTTGAGCAGACGCCGCAAAGCAGAACCTTTTTCGAGCTCGTTCTTCTCGGAACGTTAGAGCGACTGGTTTTCTTATTGTGTGAGCACATCACCATGGATTCCGCATTCAAATTTGTGTATTCTGCGGAAAATCTCAACGTAAAACACACAGGGATGAACAAACGGATCATTGTAACGAATTCGTACGTTCCTTTTGGCAGGTAGTTTTTGAACACCTGTGTGATTCGTTAATATCACGCTCTCATTCTCACTTTGTCTACTCTTTTTTTTTCATCTCCACCGCCCTATGACAAATGCACTTTTGAACGTATTTTTCATTTTCGAACTTTCGCATCTCTTGTCATTTAAAAAGGAAGAAAAACCGTTGAACGTTTAATTACACTTGAACGGTGTAATAAATCTAAAAAAAAAAGAATCTTTGCTCTTTTCTCTTACTCCTGGTGTTATTCTCTTAGTTTCCATTTTTTTTTATTTTGATGACAGTAGTACAAAAAAAAAACGCTTTCCCGAAATAAATCAAAATTTTCGACCCAACAAAAAAAAAATAAGGAAGAATTTTTTTTTTCGTTTTTTATGCCTTTAATTGTAATTGTTTCACAATGTTTTACGATGTTCTACGATTTTCTTTCCAAACTTTTGTTCTTTCGTGTTTTGAACCGTGTTTTACAATCACCGGCTTATAAACAGAACCTTTTCTGGTTGTTTTTTAGATGTCAAACCGACCAAGGTATTTTTTTTTTGTGTCCTTGCAAGTGTTGTTTTCCCTTTAGGATTTTTTTGGCTGACAAAAATTGTTCTTTGTTCATTTGCGCTTTATAATCCCTCTTCAGAATTCATTCGTCGGCTGTTAATGATTGAATAAACACAACTCAAAATCGACGAGATTTTTATTTTCCCCCTCTGAAACGATTTTTCACAGTGATAAATTAATTTGTCAATTTATCAAATTCAGTTGCATTTTTTTTGTAATTTATCACGTTGATTCATCTGCAGTCAAAAAAAATTTACATGTAAAAAAACTGAAACGAGGCTAGATTTTCTAACAGACTGAACTGTAATAAAGATTTATGATTGATCAAAGCAGCACGGCTTTTTAAATTTCAAAACAAACAAGCAGAGGCGTCGTCAGTGATTTCAATGCCCGCCGAAAGTCGAGACGCCTTCTGCAATCAAAATTTTCAATTTATTATATGCAGTACGACAAAAATTGTCGACAACATTGTGAGACATATTATAATCGTTGTATTCAACAACGGGTCTTGAATAGAGACAATTTGCGAGTATCCAGACAATTATAGTTTTCTAGGAAACGAGTCGCGAATATCAATAAGAAGACATTCAACGCCGGCAATTATATTCGACGATTGGAATTGATTTGCTATTCGTTTCGCGTTGCCGTTAGCCACAAATTACTTAATCTTGATGTTAATCGTTGTTTCAGGAGATCATTCGAAACGTCGTGGGAGTAAACTTAGTCGCGCCGTGCGATGATCCACACCTTTGTTGCAGGTACGATTCCTTTTACCAATACCGTTCATTCGCGCCTAAACAACATTGAAGAAAAAAAAAGCTGCTCGTCTGACTTAGCAGCAAATTTCTACGAACTAGTAGATAAATAAATCGTGCGCAACTGTTCAACTTTTTAATTTTTATTTATGCGACAAATATACGTTTTATTTGTCTGGAATTAATGAATGAGGAGAAAAAATGTTCGGTGCTGCAATATTCCCATCGACTGTTATTCACAAATGAATTCAAAAGTGTAAATCTCTGAGGCAAAATTTGTATTGACTTATTCTGCACGGCGAAAAATTGTAATTCAAATATTGATTTTATAATTTCAGCTAACACATAAAGTATTCACTCTCTGTATTGCTCGTGAGCACGAAGCGTGAAGTGAAAAAAAAAAAAAAACATTTTTTTGCAAGATTGATTTTATTGTCAGTAATTAATACAAAAAGTGTCCTGACAACTGTCAATAAAAAGTCAAGTTTAATTGACAAAAGAATTTTAAATTCAATTGAAACCCCTCACCATTGTATGCACATTTTTTAACTTACTTAGAGAAATGTCATGCGCAACAACTCACGATTGTTTTTAGAATAAAAAAAAAAAAAAAAAAAAACAATACAGCCGCGTCGGGGTTTATCGAGCGTTTGAAAAATGAATTACGCCGTTTTCGTCGATTTATCAAAAGGCTCGGTTTTAAGTCGTGTGCGCTCGTAAAAGAATCCATTTGTGGGGCTTTACAAACGATAATTATGTCAGTTGAGCTACATCACGCGACAGTTCCGTGCAAGCAAATATCTTATCTGTGCCGTTTAATTGTACATTGTAGTCTTAGTGGAACAATATTAAAAAATATAATTATAGTTGTAACCGACGTTGGTGGCACGAATGAATTCGACACGAGCACTGTCGGCTCGCTTGTATATTTCAGTGTAATTGAATTTGCGCTTTGGTATATATAAATCCTGCAAAAAAGTACGAATAATTAAAAAATAAATGCTTGTACCTTCTAAAAATCATACAATATTCCAAAAGAAATTATTAATCATTCAAATTTTGCTTTCAACATTCCACAACATGTTTTCAACATGTCCTAAAAATCACGAGACTTCGAATTCTCTTGCTATTGTAGGTCTAAAAAATTGTAAAACCGGTGAAGCGATTAGTTGAATAATTTGTTTTATCTCAAGTTCACTGATAATTGCCTGGTAGTGAGAATTACACTAAATTGTCACAAGTAAATTATCAGTTATTTTTTTAATTAAATAATATGAAACAAACAAAATTATTCGTCAATCGAAAGATAAAATTTAATTGGTTGAATTACGAGGTATAAATTGAATCATTATTTATTATTACGATTGAACGAGAAAACAAAAAAAAAAAGAATTAAAAAGAATGACAAAAATGTGAAATGTGTGATGTGAAACATAAATCGGTTCTGATTTGTAAGAAGTTTAGAGAAACGCAAAAGTGATAAACGTGAGCAGAACCACGTTGATAAACCATTTGGCGTCCGATCTGATTGGACGGCAATAGTTCCAGGAGCACGTTTTGCTCGCAGCAAAAACTAGTTCGAGGCGAACTCACGATCGGCATACCAGCGACACGTCACAAGCTCATCTTTTAAATCACTGACAGACACTTCAAGGTTCTCGATAACTCGCGCGTCATTAACACTCGTTGTGCATCGGTCATTGCTTTTCTTCCTCGACGACCAAGCCTGATAACAATGCGTCGCCTAAAAATACATTAACATTTTTTTTTCGAGTCAGCTTCGAATTTGCAGCCAAATAAACCCCAACCAAAAACCGCTGGTGAAAATTTAAAAGCAACATAAACAAACGTAATTGTCGAGTTCAAATTTGTATTAAAAAGTAAAGATATTTTCTTTTTGTGATACAAATTTATGCGTCAGGATTAATAAACAATAAAACGGGACGTGTAAAAGTAAGCTGATGAGCCTATAGGATGAAACAATTTGAGAGCCAACATCGTCGCGACATCATGCGCGAAATATGTGAGGTGTGGCCACAAGACCGCACGCGGCGCCCACGTTAAGAATTGACGATCGACGTTTGGTCACTGCTAAGGAACATGGCTGCATCTGGTAAGATCGTTTAACATTCGGTATGCCTGATTTGCGAACACATATTTGTTACCATGAACTGCAACAATTTTATCCCTCGTCATTTGTTAAACACTCTACAAACTTAACTGCAACAATTTGTTTTTAACTTTAACTTATAACAATTTAGTTTATTGAGTTGCAGTTTGGAATCGATGTTTAAATGTGACCAATTTTTTAGATGGGTTTGTAAGTTTTCAAATGTAGTTGGTAGTTTACTAATAAAAAATAATTTATAGTAGGTAACAAGAACCTTGAGTGCAATTTACAATGTTTGAAAAAAAAAAAATAAAACAAACAAAATAATAAGAACAAAATAAATGTAGTATATTGTAATAAAAGTGTTGGGTTATAGGTGATTGAATATTTTAAATAGTACAGTTGAATCAGCTGCAATAATCAACGAAACGCCGCACTCAATTTTCCACGATCAATTTGATATAAAAAAAAAAAAAATTATAACGAATGGTGGTTCTAGTTTATTTACATAATTTTATCGTCCAAAGCAATAAATTATAAAAATCCAAAACATTTCTAAACATAGCTCATTTAAATATGATGATGAAACTTAACTTTTGATTAGGAATGTAAATTTATGTATGTGTAGGAGATGCTTCCATTGACTTTATGTTGAATTTATTTAATATCATAAAAAAGGATGTCTTGAATTTTACACTAAAACCGAATATAAATTAAACAATAACAATTATCATCTCTTTGGACCAGCCATAAAAATTAACAATCCAATCGAATAACTGTCATCAGAAATGTAAAAGATAATACTTATTTTCTCCTCCTAAAATTTCACATCTCTGGGACCAAAATTGAATATTGCCATTGAAGAAAAAAAAAACAAACAAACAAACAAACAAAACAAAAAACAAACAAAAACACAACTACAAACAAATAACATGAAAAAAGTGATGATATTTCATTGTTCAAATCACTTGAGAAGACTGTTCATCGTGTAAACTATCGTGATGCATGAAGTGATCTATTCGGAAACCCAACAAATACCAGTGTGACGTCACATATAATCGCCAGCTAATTCCCAAAGGAGACATACATCGGAGGATTACCCACCATGAATTAATTAAAAATTAGCACGCTGCTCGACCGTTTGTTGCCTTAATCTATTTTATTCGATGCAAATGCAGAGACTCCTTTTTTTGTCGTCATCATCATCCGAAGGGTATTTGTGTCTTTTCAATCGATAACAGAAGGAGATATGAAAAAAAAGTCTAATACAAAAGGATCCTGGTAAAATGGAAGCTCGGAAAACAAATGACGAGTGCACAAATTAGAGCCGGGTGTCGATCTCACATATTTGGGGCACGCTGTCGTTATAACCGTGCTACCTATTGTCTCGTAATCCCTAATCCACAATCAGGACCCATTGTCCGGAAGTAATGCTGTAGGACCCCCGCGCATCCCAGCGAACACATGTGCTTCAACGGACCCTGCACAACTGTGTATAATATGATACAATGTTTTTTTTTATCTTTCACTCGAAATCTAAACAATGATTAACAACAAAATAAGCGCGTCTCGTTAGATAAACAATAGCGTGGCTTAATTTCAATTGATTCAAGCTGGAAACGAAGAAAATTGTGCGCTCTGGTTACAAAAAAGTATGACATCCCCACTCGAGGATATCGCGTGTACAGAAACAGAGCATCGTTGCATTTGTAAGTGCATGTTTCTATCCAAAGTATAAAGTAGACGTTGGAAGGCGACTCGTTATGTTTTGTAGTGTCACGACGCGCAAACGAAGAGAAATCTTGTCCCGGAGGCAGAGGCGAGCGAGAGCCGGTCGCTAACTCTATTGTCACAGCTGTTAAAATATTTCGATGCGAGGCACGCCTCGGACGCTCCAACAACGACACGTCGATTAAAGCCCCATCGAACGGCCATCTTATTAATTATTGTGACAATCTCAATCGTCTTTTGTATATTGATTTATAAAAAAAAAAAAAAAAAAAAAAAGAAAGAAATATATATATACACGTCTCCCGTTGCGATTTGAAATTATTTTTGATACGATGCGACGCGTTTTCATGTCAGTATATCGATTCCATGATTACGTAATGTCATAATTAATAGTCACGGGCACGAAAAATTGTATCGTTGCCGAATTACGTCACACGGAGTTAATATCATTTGTAAATATTAAAAGCAAGCTCGAGATCGCGGCGTTGCAGATAAATGTCGTTTGACAATAGATATTGATAGTCGTGATAATGTATACGACTCACTGAACCCGGAAAAGCATGGTGATTCGGCCCTGACATGGGTCGACTTTGCCGATGCAAATTTGCAGCTAATAAAATTCGTCGGCGAACCAAGTTTTTCCTCTTGCAAACTAAACGATTCAGCGCTGAACAATCATTATCACTCCTTGTCACTTTTTGTTTTGTTTCAAAAATAAATAAATAAATAACGCACAATTAATAAACACTTGAAAAAAAAAAATTTGGTTTTTATAAGATTTAGTGAAATCAGCTAAGACTGACTGACAAATTAAAGTATTAGTATTGTTTTTATCGTTTCATTTGTTTTTTTTTTTTTTTTCGATGAACAGTGGAGGAACTAAACACTTGTTTTCACACACCGAAGATTTGATTTTGTGTCGAAATGTGTCTGGTGGATGAATAATTTTTGCCCTGACGAATCGACTAATACAATCAGCATTAACACATGCATGATTCGCTAATTCAATAAGAAATCTTATAAGTGTTAAGAGTCTTATACGCGTTACTGAACTGGTCGTGCATTCATTTGTGTCAGAAATCATTTACGCGACATTTTGACTTTATACATTGCAGTGATTACAGGCGTACCCTTCCCGCCAATCAATTGAGAGCTGAACCTCCGCGAAATGTTAAAACGTATCCGTTATTGCTTTCCTTTCCGTCTGAATTTATGTGCTGATAACGATTTTATGATTGGATGAAATTCACTTTAACCGAACAGAAAACCATTGTTTTTGTCTCTGTGTGTATGTATACATGTATATGTTCGTTCGGAATGATTGAATAACCGTACGGCATTGTCTTTCGGAATGATAAAGCGATAATTTATTCGAAAAGTATATACGAAATTTTATGAGATAATGTGAATGGAAAATAATTTGATTAGGGATTAAGGAAACAGCGGCAAGGAAGGGAGGGGTTGGGCGAGGTGACAGAAAAGGCAACTTTTGTGTAAGCCGTGATAGTAGATTATGAAAATAAACTGCATTATGTGCACATAAAAGCTTTCGTAGCTTAGGCGACGTATCTCGGATTCTAGCGGAGCGTCATAAAAAAACCGGCTATATTTAGGCTAACGGATAACGTAACCTACAAAATTGGAAACGGCTCGTCGTCTGGAAAGACGTTTGAATACCTCGGTGGGCGTATTTACTGCCGGACATCGTGCTCGATGAGTCCACACGAGTGCAGAATTAACACGTTTTTATGTGAGAAATTAATTATTAATTTTGACCGCTCCCCGGGTCTTATTTAAATAAACATGTTTTTATTTTGAATGCGAATTATTCGGCTGGAGCTTCGCCCAGGCAATTAGTTACCGGAAATGAATTTTAATAATAATCACGTAGGAGTGTCACGTAATCGGTATGAATATTAAAAAGTTGTTAATCAAAAAGGAGAAGAAAAAAAATGAAGATGAGAAAACAAAAAGGCGAGTACCAATCGAATGTTTGTTAATTCGCTGGGTAAAGTCAGTAAATGTTTTTTATTCAATCAACCGTTCCACAGATAAAGTTCGAAAACTTTTCCCAAGCACTTATCAGCTGAAAATTAGTCACCGGAAATCACTAATTACCTCACACTTTGAACACCAGGTAACTCCCAGAATTAATTCTACGATCGTATCGACTTTGTTAATTTCACTCAGCTGGGACTCGGCTTGATTTACGATGTAATATTTCGAGCCTATAATGAGAACTCGTATTTGACTAATTCCACGACAATCTACACACGAATACATTTTTTTCTATTTCATGGCGTGCGGAGCTGTAAAAACAAGTGTTTCTGAATGCCTCTCATTTTATTCTAGATTTTTGAGCGTTATAAAACGTCGGTTCGAAAATATGTGGTCTTTATTTATTTATTTATTTTTTTTTTTATTTTTCAGATATAAAATGCTCACCCCTCTCCGAACGTTTACAAGTCAATAATTTTGAACCGCCGTGCACACAAACATTTTAATAATCACCATTTACCCTGTTTGAATTTGATATACTGTTATCAAAAAATGTCAATATTGGACGCAAGATAAAGTTTTTCAGACAGGGACTGCTCAATTCAACAGATAAATGATTGTCACAGATTCTGTCAAATAAAATTTATCTACATTATTTAACTTATCGGTCAACTTATTAACAGGATGTTTCTTTTTTTACGAATTCCTTATCTCCTCGGTCGATGCTGCCTTTCATGCGCGGACAAACAAAAGTATGCAATTGCATGTCCCCAGGGAGAGGGAAATTTTTGGACGATTTCGACATGAGCCGTATGAAGAATAATAACTGACGCACCATTTGTATATCACGAAAGCGACAAATGTCGGGGCCACGCGTCGGCAGGAGCAGAGGCCATAATGAACTTGCAAGTTATGTGAATAAATTTGACGCCACATCGTAACAACATCCGCGAAATTTGCATTGAACTCTGGGGTGTTCGATGAAAACCATCCCAGTCACGTGGAAACTAACCTGTCTCAGACAGGTAACAGAGGTACACAAGAATAGGATCAATGATATACTTTGGTTATTTGTATATTAATGTCGCAGACGCTCCCGGACGCTCTGCATCCCAGAGAACTTTTGTACACCAAAGGGCGACACGTGGCAGATCTCGATTTGAGTACTTCATACCGTCTCGAGTAGCTTATGTGTACCCGCAGAAGAAAAAGCGTCTGACTTATTTTGATTAACCGTACGCGATAAACGTCCGTGAAACGAAGATCGCAGTGGCGCGGCGGCGTTTCTTTTTCATATCGTTCATTTCAATGGAAGGCAGAAAAAAAATGTCATAATTCAGCGCTCATGATTTTCTAACAATCGGGAAAAACTGTTATTAACATGTATAATTTGACAGCTCGCTCATTATATTTACACGATGTGGCATGTCGATGATAGCTAGATTGCATATCTTTTTTATTTTTCTCTCTCTTTGATTAATCTCGACCGCGCTTTGTTTTTCTACCGCTGTTTCTGTTGCCGCGTGAAAATAAGCAAAGATGCAAAACCGACAGAGGTGAAACCAAAAAAAGAATCAACTTTAAAAATGAAAGCGATCCAGATCAAAGATAGAAAGTGAATCGACGGGCGCAAAAGAAACCACAAAGTTCAAAAGATTTTTGCAAAGGTTTACTCGTCTTAGAGACTTTAATGCCGGAGATCCGACGGGTGATACCGATAACAGGATCACGCACTTACTCACGACTCGCGCCAAGTTGCTCAAAAAACCGTGAAAATGAACATCTTCGTTTTGCTTATCTAATCTCTCGGATCTCGTGTAATGCAGCATGTAAACGTTACATAATTTATGACGCGAGTGTGTACGCTTTGATTTCGATCACTCTTCAACTTCAACCCCCTTCTGTCCCCCGTTTCCAATTCACCCCGCGTATTGAATCTGAACTTTGCAAACTCCCAAACTCATCCTTTGGTTGACAAACTTTTAATCAATCTGATTAAAATCATCTTGTTGTAGTATTTTGAAACACCAGTAACTTTGCAAAATAAAGTATGCGCGGGGAGAGGTGGGGCGGGGGGGGGGGGGTCAGAATTGTCGATGGGGACAACGTACCTGGGTACATATCCTATGAACGTCCAAATCCTTGATAAAGATAGCCCGCACTATGTATCATCACTGTGCTTTAGGAAAATCACAAAAACTGAGGATGCTTGAACTGTCTCACGCACATAACCATATCTCGTGTTGAGCGCGCGAACGAGTGAACTGTTGATGGCGATCGGCCGGCTATTGGTAGTCAGACGTGAATGGCTCTGAGCTTATTTAGAGAAATTTGAAATTTGTGGGGACGAAGGTGTGTGTACTTGTGTGTGTTAGCGAGCGCAGAGCACATGTAACGCTCAGAATGATATCAATCACTGCTGCCGAATCAAATGAACGATATGATCAAGTCGGGCGACCGTCGTTGTCACGTCACAAGAATACGTCGAACGGTGACGGCGTCGACGGCGAAGGAACGTTGAACGTTGGAATCATAACTTCCGGACATGAGGAAGAGTTCGTTCGGACGGTGACACTGACCCATCAACCGGCCACTACGCCTGACCTGACCCTCGATAAAGCGGCGAATCGCGTCACGCACTCACTTGACTGATACATCCGCGCGGCCCTCGAGGATTCTCTCTCTTCTCACTCCGCGGAATCACACTGCGATGCAATCGTGTGAAACAAAAACTGACGGACTAAAAACATGCGCCGGCGGGGGTGGGGATGGGGGACTCCAAAATTTTTGCAACCGGCTTCGCGCACCAATTTGATTATTTTGTTTCTCTTTTATGATCTCCCTCGTTTTTGCTGTCACGAACGGGATGGATCTGACTGATTGGAATTGTCGTGGGTGGCTGGGTGGTTGGTCTGGTGGTGGAATTAGCGTGTTCCAAGGACTCACATGTACACATTAACACACAGCTCTTGTCCGTGAGGTCGCGGTCTCGTGACGTCGAGGAGCGGATACGACAACGAATCGGTCGGGATACAGATAATATTTTAATGAAGAAAGGCCGGACAGCGAAGTGCCCACGTCGGGTCGCGCTGCCGAACTGTTCGCTCCCCGCCCCTCCACGAGTTACTTCGCCCCACCACCAGGGCGCGATGATTCCCCACCCGGCGGTCGGCAGCTCGGCGCTCGAGAACCGCGGCCGGGGAGTGGGGCGCTCGCGGGGCGGTACTTAGCTGCAACTCGATCTCGCGGAGGCGGTACAACTCGCGAGCACTCAGGTCCACCCGAAGGGGGCCGATGTCTCAAGCCCCGTCTCTCCCAGCGCCCCACCAGCGCGGCCCGAGCACGAGCGTTCGCCCTCTCGCTCTAACCCGCGTCCTGCGCTCTCTTTATTCTCTCATCCCCCGTCAGCGAGCGGCGCGAGATATTCCGCCGGCCCGGCGAAACCGACTTCCCGGATATCTTTCCGCTTATCTTGCGTCTTTGTTTCGCGGCATCGCGTCTCCGCTCGCTCGCTCGCTTCCAGTCGTCCCACCCGCGCACCCCTTCCCTCCCTCCCTCCCTCTCATTATCATTACCATTTTCATTACCATCATCGACGCGTCATTATCATATCATCATAATCATTAGTGCCACTCGCGTCATTATCATCAGGCCTGATTGCCAACACGAGTGCTCATTATACCCGCAATTCGCTCGTCCCTTTTACACTCTCCGCGCGCAAATTTTTCTTCATCTTTGTCACCATCGCTGTCGCGCTATATTTATTATCTGCCTCCTCGAAACGCTCGCCGGCTCTCTTCCGTCTTCTCCTCTGTTTCATTTCCGTCGCCACCTCCTCTGCTTCCCGCGTTACAACTCTGCATACGCTTTTCCTTCTCTCGTTCTCTTATTTTATGTTTCTTTGTTTCCGAACTCTCTCTCGATCGGCTCGAGCCAACCTCCGCGATCGAAGATCCAGGATTTCCGGCAATGCTGCGGAGATACCCTCGAGATCGTCGCGCGGCTGTCGTCGGGTATTCTCGTTTCCAAGAGGTCAACCAGACGTGACGCTGAGATGCGTCGCGCTGGAAAAGAGAGGATATACCCCCCCACCCCTCCTCCCCGCGCTTTTGCGTGTCGCGTCGTACCTCTTTTCCTTGCATTGACAAGACATTGATGTCGCCCAATCTTTTTGATATCTTGATAAACAAACATTTATCCTGATAATTATCTTCTTTTTTTTTTTATTTTTATTTTTATTTAAGAGAAATAAAAAAGTAGTCTGATTGGAGATAAATGCGTGAAAAATAAAATGGCCACAGTTGAATTTAACTGTATGACAAAAGAAAATCAGAATCAGGTATAAAATGTTGATATTTTTGAAGATTTTATTGGGACATAATTCCCGGTCACAAAGGGTATCAACACACGAATATATGGAAGAGGAAACAAGCTGTCTGTGAATGGGCGAACAGTGACGGGTATATCTTTCGTTCTCATTCATTCGGAAAGGTTTTTTCCGAGCGTGTGTCTTTGGTCAGCTTCGGGATACATTTAGGATTGTAGACAACTCGGCCAGGTGTTTCATCTTCGAAAAGGAAACTTGGCCTTTTTAAAGCGTCCGGAGAGTCCCACCAGTTTCCACGCGTCATCTCTTTTGTCTCTCTATACGGAAAAAAAGAAACTTTGGGACTTTTTTTTTTCTCTCCTCGGTCAATGATACACGTCAAAATGACGAGGGACTTCGAAGAAATATATATAATTTTTAATAAAAGAATGAGAGGATGTGAATGAATCGATAATTATTCAAGCATACGAATTAACAAAAGCTCGCGCCAAAATAATGATGATCGCATTAAAAACACTGTTTCCAATTCTTTGGATTAATTTTTCATTGTCCAATATTCATTCACTTTTCGAAGCATAAATTAATTTCTGGAAAAGCATTGCTATTATTCGTAAAAAAGAAAAGAAAAAAGAAAAAACTTTAATTCAACTGTAACTGAAAGAATTATATGAAATTATTTTTATATATGTGCGTTTGAATTGAAATTATTGGTTAAATATTTTATGAATGGTATAGCGTTATAGTTTTAAGAATAGCATTTTGGGGTGTTCCTAAAAGACAGGGAACATTGTGCTGTTCAGTGGTTGTGAATATTTAAACGGTTATAATTTGATACCACTTAAAACCACTCAGCATCCATTTTTACCACCAATAGAACATTTTTCATAAACAATACATAAATAGCATAATTAAATGTTAATTTTAAAAACAGTTTTAGTTGCTCGAAAGCATTAGAGGGTAAAAAAAAAAAAAATAAAACAAAAAAATAACGAAATTGAAGAAAAATGTGTACCTCTCATCCAGACGTGGAAGAATGTTTTTTACCGTCATTATTGAAGGGCATTGACAATTCTTTAGTCAAGCAATATTTTATCCCAAGTAATAAAATATAAAATCCAAATAGCTGAGTTTAAAAGGCAAAAAAATTTTTTCTCATCGTAAAACACTATTTTCTCGGATTGGTTGGTCAGCGTGCGTTGTAAATGGTGAAATAGCATTCCGAATGCGAAAGTGAGTTGCGCCGCTGAATGTCGATACAAATCGGAGCCCAGGTTTACGTGCAACTGAAGCCTCGAGAGCAAAGGAAGCGAGGAGGCCACAAGATGCATGGGCTCTTGCATCCTTTCGGTTTTATGAGATCGTCAAAACGTTTCGCGATTCTCTGGTATGCGTCGGTTACGCATACATTCTTATGAAATTATGTGTTGGTATGCGTACGTATATTCGTTTGGCCACGCTCAAGTTCACGATGATGAACCACGCAGTCGTTTGAAAATATTGCACGGAGTTTAAATATAACGATACGGTAGCTGCCAACGATCTTGCAAATGGTCAAAAAGACCGTGGCAAATGAGTGCCACGTAGAATAGACGCGTATCTTGTGCCCCGCCAACTACAATTAAACTTACTTTTTTCGTCTCTTATCCATATTCCCATGCTTTTATGATTCATCAAGTTTTTTCGCCGTTTTCTCGCTCGACATTTTGTTATTCTTCTGAAAAACACAAATAAAACGACAAATAACAAATTTTGTTCAAATCATTTCGAAAGTGTTCTATATTCGTTATTGTTTTTTTATTTATTTATTTTGAATATTCAAATTTGTTCCTACTTCGGATATGTCAAACAAATGTCACTAAATGATAACAAAAGAGTCCAACAATTTTTCGACTTGGTTATACAGTTAAAGTTTATCTAATCTTCCCAATACCACTTTCTATGACATCGGTACATTAGTGTTTTCGTTGATTCAAATCTAATATATCATTCATGGACCACACAAAAGTCATCATGAGTAAATATTGGCTCAAAATTTTAACTGATATTCTAATATTTAAACTAAACTCTGAGCATAAACACGGTCCCAGTTTTTGAATTAATTTTCTCATCGAATGGACATTACGTTTTCACTGTTATTATAATGAAAATTATAGAAATTTTCGTCTGTATGACTTCTTATGTGGTGCATACAGAGCAGTCATATATGGGCCAGATCTGTTACCAGAAAAAAATACCAAACGGTTGCAGAAACGTTTTGCACTAATATCAAGTACATAATTGATATAATTTTGCAGAAAAAAAAGACATTAAAAAAAAAAACGAAATGATATCATTGTCCAGAAACCATGATTGACGCCGTATTTCATAACTGGGTCAAAGAATGACGCAACGGTCCGAGACCCACATGAAATTCTACTTTGGAGACCCATGAACATGTATTTAGGTAAAAGCAATTTGCTGTCATACCTATATAATCACAGAACGAAAATGTTCATAAAGGGTACCTTTTCGTGGACTAATTGATTACAAAAAAAAAAATAAAGAAAGGCAAAAGAATGAAATTGTTTCAAGTTCAACGGAAGTCAACATTCTGCAATTTGTGGGGTCAAACGGAACAAAAGTGGGCCGCGTGCGTTTCCCAATGTCGCGTGGACTATGGCCAAATCGCGTGCACAATACGTGCATATGATTTTGCCTTCTGAAGCGCGACGACAAACCTCATGTTTGGCGCATTACATATGCTACTTGTAGTCTTGGATGGTATACTTTTCTTGTATCTACAAAAAAAAAAAGGAAAGAAAAAAAAAACGAAATAGAATTTCGAGGACACGCAACGCCAGGATACCAGGTGAATAGTTTTATGTATCCGGACAGGTAGATTATGTGGAGCGAGGGAAGGACAAAATTTAAACTTGACCGGGGTTGGAGAGGCTAACCGAAAGCATCGGGGCACATAAAATGAAAGGAAAAAAATAATAAATTTACGTTCGGGAAGTTATAGAAACTCGGACCAGTTAAAAAGTAGTCGATCTGTGAATAGCGCGCCATATCTTAGCGGGGAATTAATTTATGTTTGTCCATGTATATTTATGTGTGCACTAATACGTGCGTGTACACGTGTGGTTGTATGTAACGTTACTTTGAAACTGCCGCGAGAGACACCGAACGGACTAGACAGTCGGGCGCCCAAGATCTAACCCCTCTCCGTCGTTCTTGGGGGCCTTCTTGATTATTGATAGCGTACACAATCTCGTTCTGTTGAACTGTCATTTTGGAATGCATGGGACTACGTGACTTCTTCTCTCATTTTCATCGTTACCATTACAATGTATTCAGAACGAATATGATTGTTAATCAATAAATAATTGACAGCTTATCCAATTATTACAAAAAAAAAAAAAACATTTACAAAAATTAATAAATGAGACTAAATTGAAGCATCCATCGATTATAAGGTGCTTTGACACTGTAGCAGGTCATTTAATTTTATTTTAATTTATTGAAAAAAAAATAATAATAAAAGTAAAATCAAGATGAATGATTAGAAAAAATAATAATGAATGAATGACAATTCGTTTCGGGATGCAACAGACAAAGAATTTTTGTCACTTACTCTGTTGCAAGTGTAAGGGTACATTTTCACATTTGTCAGGTCGAGGGACGGATGTAACATTTTCACGCCTAAACAGCAGGTGCTGATTTCCTTTGTATTTGATTCTAAGCAAAATATTGTTCTTGGTGTGCACTAGTCAAGTTTCTCTCTTAAATGCCAAAGGATCTACCGCTCTTTGTTTAGAGTATTTTTATGTCGCTGCAGAAAGAAGGGGCTCTTCGTAAGCCTTTCATTCTTTTCTTAAATCAGTTCTACTACCTGCCATTTGTTGCTGAGGAATTCGTTATACTGCTAGTTCGGAAAGCTATTCAGGACTAAATTCTTTTTAGTGGGCGACTTCGATTTTTCGAAAAGATCAGCTTTGCTGTTGTGATCTTTTCATATTTTTGCGATTCACTTCTTTGCAACAAAATCACGCATAAAGGAAGGAAAAAAAACGTTCGAACTCTTAAAGGGCATTCATTAATTGCGAGACCGAAAATTGGAAGGAACTCGGCCGCACAATGGAATAAATATCTTCTTTATTCAGATGAATTTCGAACCCATTTTTATAAATTCAATCAAATTCAAAAGGGCCTCTCTCGCATAAACGGTCAAATGAAACCAGAAAAAGATTCGGTGCCGGCATCGGGAAAATGTGTCTCTCAATAAAATATATACAAACTACAGAAAGAAACTCAAATTACTATAATCATTAGTGTCGTGTTTGGAAATCGTGTATATATACTCTGTATAGAGACATGTTTTATTTGCATTTGGACTCAACTATTAGGCTTAAGTTGTTACTTTTATCTTCTCTTTTTCTTTTTCTTAATTGTGGAATCAAACAGCTGTAACTTTTGAGAAAACAATGATTGTGCACAATTTTTGAATCCACCCCAAAACATCTGACACCAAGTTCAAATTGAAGAGAAAAAATTGAAATTAAAAAAGTACCACAAATTACTTTTACACCGGGTTAATTTATTTTCATAAAACGTGATTGCCATGCGAATTTGCTATTATAGCACTTGAAAATTTGATTCGAATAATCCCTTGCAATTTGATGAGTGCAATTATTATTATAGGCAGAGAGATACGTAATTAAAGAAATTTTGGACCTTGTGATGTGCAAATGTTGTTTAATGTCTAGACGCAACGTGGGACCCTCGAATTAGTGAGATACCAGAATGAGATTCCTTCCGAAAACCTCCGGATGATTAACGAAATTGTGGCTGTAATTAGAGTGCTTTGGGAGACGAAAGTTAGTGTCCCTTATTAACTATGCTCAAAGAAGGTAGAATGTACGAATTATGTGTAAAGAAAAAAGACAGAGTGACTCTGACAAAGCAGTACTTGACTGCGCCAAGTTAGGCTTCGTGAAATAACCATCCGGCATGCAAAAAACAAAAAAAAAAAACAAAAAAAAACAAAAAATAAGAAGCATGAAAAAAAAGTGAGATTTCTTTTTTCGAATGTGAACGACTCCGTTCATTCCAATATTAATTATTTATTCAACGGTGAATTATAATTCACTTTTTCCTGTTATTGTCGACTGTCTCGATGACTTCATTAATTATTTTTTGATGGAAACAACGTATTATATTGGTTGGGTATACGTGTTGCACCTGGCCGTAGGTTCGAAATAGGTTTCAAAACAAAAGCTAATTATAAATAAAGCCCATTGTTCGACACAATGCTATCACAAAATTCACAGGTCAGAGAAAAGGAAAAGTCAACTTTTTGTACCTGTTTTTCGGTTTTCGACCAGTTGTGGACGTTTCTTTTCACCATGCAAATGACCCGTGTAAAAATAAACTTTATGCATGCATTTACACACAAGTTGGACGTAGGGATACAGTGGCTATTAATAACACAGTCGTACCTATCAAAAATATATGACTTGTTACATCTCTCAATTGAAAAGCACAGTGGTAATCAAAAATCCATTTACTCGTCGATGGAAAATAAGTCATTTTGTTCATAAAAGTTAAAGTGTACTACTATGTTAAACGTAACTGGAATTTTCGTACCTATAACCGTCTCCTGGTATACGCTTATTGTAGTATTAAAGAAAAGTAGTCGTAAGTTATAACATTTATATAAGAGGATAACTATTATTGCCATTGTATTATGGTTGTTTATTTGTCGCATGGAATACAAGTGACGACGTGTGGTTGAGCACATATATATGATAGTTAGGAACACGATCCTCATGATTCGTTTGTCATATGTACCTCGAGTCTAAGGCTTTGGTTCATTGGCCCTGACCTTCTCAAACTCAGTTTGACGACGTGATATCGAAAACTAGCATTTCATGTAATATTAAGAGCTGCAGACCGATAGACAGGCATCAAAAATTTCGTTTTGCTAACAAAAATACTTGCTAATCAATTTTGTATGTGTTAAATAATTCCAGAGAGTGACATGATGTAAAACAAAATAACAGTGATAGCATTTATATAGCTCCACATTAGAAGATACGAGCTACTTGCTCGGGATGTGATGTATTAAAAAGAAGCGAATAATTTGCAGCAGCCAGAGCGGCCAAGATCTTGTCGTACAGTAAATTTTGTGTATCTAGTGTAGATACGGTAGATAACAATATGATCAAGTCGTAAAAGCAATAATAGCAAATTTGCTCTCATTATTAAACAATGCCAAATGTCGTTGATTTGAGTGCAAAGTGTCCTTGGCGCGCGTCCAGTAACAATTTATATCTATATTTGAATTAAGAGACACGAAAAATGATTATACCGTGTGTGTAAAATGGCGCCTTGTCTCATTTGGTGGCGCCACGAATGAGTGTGGATATAAATTGGTTCCCGTTAAAAGCCGCAGGAAAAGCACCTGCAACACAAAGGCCGACGCTAAATTGTGTTCTGTAATTTTTTAATTACAACCAACACTCTTTGTCAAATCACGCCCGTTCGTCGCCGAAATACACTGCTTCGCCCTACGGTCATTCGTTATTTCGGGTCGCTACTTTTTTAATAATAGCTTATGATTTCTCCAATTACGCACATATATTTTTTTTCTTTTTCGATGCCGGCGAAATTCAAAAGTTCAACGAAATCACTATCTAAAGACTTCCGTGGTAATTCGGTTTACCTGCCAAATTTGATACTTTCTTTTTTTTTTTATAGATTTATGTTTGAATCTCGGTTTTTATAATAATAGCCAAGACGCGCTAATAACTAGACGTGCGGTCAATTTGAAATCATTTTCTGTTGCTGGATTGTGATCTAATTTGAAAAGGTGTATGGAAAATAAAAAAAATGTGTATCGACGAAATTCGTCGTTCTAAATTTCTGTTAATGAAAAGTTTGGCAAAATGGGACAAAGATCCATCAAACTATGCGAAGAAGGGGCGAAATATACTCTGCGTTGACAGTTGCCTCAGACTTATATTTGTTTGATACTGACTGGTTGCGTTGTGAATAAATACTTCGATCCCTGACTGTGATTGAGTCTTAAAATATCAACGAAGAACGCAACAACAGATCGATAAAAATTTGCTCCGCTCATGCAGGCCATAAATATGTCTGCAAAGGTCATATAGTGTTACTCATAATCATACAACAAAATTTATCTCCCCGGGTTTTATTTGTTAATTTTATAGTGAAAGAACAAGTAATGAGTTCATAAAATTTTCGGTGACATATTTTCGTATTTCATTCTGAAATGAGCCAAGAAAGATTAAATCTAAAAGCACATGTACATCTTTTTGCGTTATTAATTTTCTATTTTCTAGCATTTTATTATAAATTTGTGTAATTCTTTTACACAACATCCTAAAACATGTCTGTCATAATTGAATATTTCAACATTCATTTCTTACCCAAATGTCAAAAACAATTATTCACTGTGTAACATTCAAAGTTAATAACGTCGAATATAAAAAAAATATAGGTATTTAAGAAGAAATATTTGTCTCGTTTTTACTGACCAAGATAAAGATTCGAAATTTTTTTAAATAGATTTTTTTGCTAGCGAAGATATGTGGGCGTCGTAGTAGAGAGTGTCGCTCATTAACTACTAAGACGTCGCGACGCTTAAGTTAGAGAAAGATCCGCAAGATGGAGATGCTGACGAAATACAAACCTTTTGTTATCATTACGGGAATATGATTTGACAGCTCGAATGAAATGCTTGATTTAGATTCATTCGTTCAAGCGTGTCAAATCAATAAATAATAATTTGCACGAGACTGTACAAAAATTTGCATCATAAATTATCGAATTCATCACTGCGCTGAATGCGTATATCTCCGAGACAGCTGCAGTTGATGCAAAATTAAATGAAATAAAAATTACAAGATCCGATTAACGTTTGAGTGGTGATAAAAACAAACTTACACAAATTTACAAAGTAACGTCCTGACAATCATTTCCGGAGTGTAAAAAAAAAAATAATAATGATCATGACTATGTACGTATAGCATATAATCGTGTACTAAATTGAATTGAGTGTTTTCTTTTATATGCGAATAAAGTCTTTTATAAGATGGTAACATTGAATTCTCATATACACAGCCCTTCAGCAATACACGTCCATGACAACTATAAAAACATTAAATTAACCTTCAAGTTTCTAGATAATTGTTTACTCGAACTATACCATTGTGAGGCTTGCATTAACAACTGCGATTTATTACAATGCACCTACTAAATTCGACTTTTCATTCCAACCTGTCAGATTTGTAACACAGTTGTAAACTTTAAGGGGAAAAAAAAAAAAAACAACAGAAATACAATTTAAGGAAATTTTTTTTTCTGGACATACATTGTTGACATAAAATGTTGAAAGTTTGCTGTGTCTCGCCGATGCTTAGTCACTTCAGTTATATGCACACGAAGAATGACGTTGTTTTGTAAAGGACGAGTGAGAATTTGTGATTCGTCTTATCGGGACTCTCTATCGATGTCGAAGCATCTGCTTTTGGTTCTAAACAGGACTTTGAGTGTATATCATGAATTCGAGGGGTTGGTCAGGTCAATTCCCCTTTGACACTCCCGCGTTTATTCTGCTGCCGACTCTCTCTTGGCGGAGTTTTTACGAGCTCATTTCACCTCCACGCTCTCCTCAAATACGAGGCTTATCTTTCAAGAACAAGTATGTATACACCGAGAGAAGCTACGTTGCATTCTGATTTGCTCTCTGAGGGATTTGATTCGCAGCTGTTGCAAATGTCGCGGTGAACCACTCAATCGAATGTTGTATATCATTAAAAAAAAAAAAAAAAAAAACAAACAAACAAAACAAACACGTCAAATACTAACAAATAAAAAAAGAACTTGAAAAAAAAAAATTGCAAAAAATAAGAAAGACCTGGGGATGGTTAAATAATACTTTTGTAGAATTGGCAAGTGTTGGAGTTTGAAACGTAAGCTGATCGTTTAAAATTATAAGCAAAGCCAAGCGCGATAATTAAACTCATGACTGACGTGGTAAGATTAGAAAGACGGAGAATGGAGCGAGAGAGAGAGAGAGAGAGAGAGAGAGAGAGAGAGAGAGAGAGAAAGAGAGAGAGAAAGAGAGATGAAACAAAATAAAGTTATGAGAAAGAAAAGCACTGGGAAGACACACACACTATGGCGCGATGCAAACGTGCTGAGATCACTTGAGATGAATTTGTGGCAACGCCGCCGGTAGGATATATTATAATTCGTTGGATGCATGCGGCTAATTGTGTTGCGTGGGTGTGAATATGGTTTATAGTTCGGCGGAAAACTTGGCCTCGGGCCAAACAAACGAGCTCAAGTGACGTCACGCGACGGAAATACTCGCCGGGCTAATTAGGCAAGGCACCTATCCTTGTATGCTCGAATGCAAGCGGAACCCATGCGTCTCGTCGCTCTGACGACAGAGCCTGTGCGCGAGCGTAGTCCTCGAATTTGCCCTCGCCCTTATCAAACACAACCGAATCTTCTCATAATGCTAATTATTCTATTCGTAGAATTGTTTTTGTCGGCACCACTCCTCAACTTTCATCTTGATCGCTTCGTACCAGATTGCAATGCGCGTCTTCCAGCTGAATATATATTGTTCATTATGTTCTCTCTTCTATATATGCTGCATAATTATAATTCATAACGTGCAAAACCGAATAAAATCAGTCTGACGGACGACAATTTTTTTAAACAGATTTCGCATTTCAACCGTTGTTTGTATAGCTCAAACTCTTTTGAATTCAACAAACAGTTTTTAGCCTTCGGCAGGTAACAGGGCAACCATCCCAGGGCCTTTTCAGGCTACCACGATTTGGTCAAAGTTTATAGAGTTTGTTTCGAAAATTTCTTATTAAAAACAAATAAAAGTTTTGCCAACAACTAAATAACGAATAAAAATGAAATATAATACATTTGAAATGTTGGTTCCATTTTGTGAAGTGCTTTCTTTCGAAGTTCACTTGATAACGTAAATGAATTTCACCAGTAGACATCAGCCGAAAATCTGAGCAATCATTTGCAAACGACGTCCGCGTCATTTAAAAGTTCCACATTCGAATTCCTATGAGGTCGAAACGGTTTATCTGCGATGAAAGCGCGATAATCTTCATTAACAATAGCGCTGTTGAAAAAGTCAACGAGATAGGTGTAAAGAGACAATAAAGACTTTTTAGCATCGAGACATGTAAGGCGCGTGTAAATCGTGTAAAAAGAAGGGGTGAGCAAGCGGGCGTGACTGCGTTAAGTCAAGTTAAGGCGAGGTTAACTTCCTTAATTACTCAGATTTAATCAGAGCCCTGGTGTATACACGGGGTACAAGCATAACTAACCACTTGGATGGATGGCACGGAGGATAAAAAAAATGAAAGAATAAAGAGAGACGCTGAGGTGCGCTGGAGGTGCGAGCGAGAGGCTGAGAAATGAGAGGAACAGATAGAAGATTGGTTGAAATGCCTCGAGCCGACTTTATGGTGCCCATACGTACATACTAGGGCTCTCGCCATGATGCAACGCTCGAGAGGAGCAGAGGGGCTTACTTGCTTACTTAACGAAGATTAATTGCTCTTAAACCAACTGCGCGCCGATGCGGCGCGTTACATTATCGCGCGACACCACGTGACCTCCACACAAAATCGTCGGTGGAACCCAACACGAGGAGATTTAACGAACTTCGCGATGATTATTTCTGCTTACGTCGCGCTTCGTTTCTTCGCCTTATTTATCGGGCCTTGTTAAATAACATCTGAGATCCAATTGACAGCTCTCGTGCGTGTTTTTTTCTTTGTTGTCTTTTTTCGTTTTCATGTTATACACTTGTAGGAAAATTGTTCCCCGGTCGTAAATGGTTGTGCAAACAATTTTTCTTCACAGCGAGGCACATTTAAGTTTTGATTAAATAGGGACAGTTACGGTCGTTGTAACAATCAAACAACTTCGTTATTTTTAAAAATAAAGTCCTTTCAATTAAACATGAACTTGTGAACGCAATTGCAGTGCTTGCCCTGAATGTTTTCATGAATTTTAAAAAGTTTGTTCTTGGTTGAATATTCTTGAACTAAGAATAATATGTTTGTTTCAAGAATGTTTATTATTAGCTCGCCATTGTAAAGCAAAAAGTTTGTATCAAGAATTATGAACGATCAGTTCGTTTGTCGAGTGTTTGCAGGATGAGATTTGCGCTAAATTTAGCTCTGATTTGATTAAAGTAATGAGAGATGAAAAATGATGAATTCAAAGAGATTAAAACAGTTGATTGAATGTGGCGAAAACAAAGAGAGAGGAGAGTCCGTAGCAGCTGTAATGAAAAGCGAGTTTGATAAATGCGGTGTATCTCATTCGTATCTTATTTGATAACAATCGTTGAAGAAAAAGTAGAGACGAAGAAGCGGAAGCCATCGCCTTTGTTATGTACAAAATATTATTTTGCAGACGAGTATTCATTCGGCGAAGGCTTTTCTTGAAAGACGAACGCGGGGATTAAGGATAGCCTAACGGCAGGATAATTATGAAGAAAAGAAAAACTGCGAGGGCAGCTCTCGAGACAAAGGCCTCGAACCTCATTCTTTTTATTTTCCTGATTATTCCACCCTCTTGGTAAGCAGCGGTCGTACTCAAAAAGACTCCAACGTCTTATTCCGAACCTTAATTTATAAATGCCATTAATTGCTGGTAAACATTACCATTCAGCGGCTCCCGCTTTTTCATTCGTCAACGTTTTTTTTTGCTCCTCCGACGTAAGTAAAGATAAAAACGCAAATACTTTGTTTCAACTCGGCGCCTTTGCTTTGACCTTCTTTTCTTTATTTACTGAGCCGCAAAGTATACCAGGATAATTATGCTGAAAACTAATTATAAGTCTTTGGCTTCAGCACTGAATCATCAAAAACGCGTCACGTTTTGTCTTTGTCGCGACACCCTTTTATTAACAAATCTATAAACAATGAGGCATAAGTAATTCGTCTGCTCTTTTTTTTTCCTTATCCTCCAACCGGTCATAAATAATTCACCATTCAATTAATTCTATTTTCAATTTAATTTTCTGCTTTTTTGTTGTTGCAAGTTAGCAATAACAAATTGCAGGTGATTTTTTTTTTTTTTTCACCTGATGAGTTGATGCATATATGAGGTAATTTGTGCGAGGGGGGAGGGATTTGTGTACTAGTATCTCTCGAAACGAAATACATGGAATAATTACAAGAGCGATGATGAAAATACGAAACGAAGAAGGTAATTTTAATGAGAGTAATTTATGAGATTTGAAGAACGAAAGCGAAATGCGGCTAATTTTGAGAATCAGGTGCGTCTTTCTGACCAATGCGCGATTTCGGTGAGAAGCGTTCACGTGCAGAAATGCAGAGCCGTGAGCAATTTCGCGTGAAACGATTGCGGCTCTCATGGCGAGTATGGGCATGGTGCAAGTTAATAATAGGTGTGGCTTGCCGATTATTTTCGCGGCGATAATTAGACGTCGCGGGTCGTTCTCGAGGAAAATAACGAGGAAATAATTACGCGTCGAAACAATCCCGACATGGCAATCGACGATGAGAAAGCTGTGTTCGACTGCCATATTTTATTACCTATAAAGAAATCAACAAATAACTTTAACTCATCTGATCCAATTGGACCGATCATCTCACGAACTTGTTTGTATGAACATCATTCGATCTATGTAATTGAGCATAATCGAGCATAATAGCGAAAAAAGAGGATTCGACAAAAAGAATAATTGAAAAGGCTTTATTTTATATTTTATCAAAGAAATTCTTATTTTTCACACTTTTAATAATTCAATATCTCTGTAATTGGCTTGGTTGGTGGTGTTTTTTTTTTTTTTTTTTTTTTGTTCTTCCACTCACAGGCATTATGGTGTAGGTGTTGGACGGAAAGTGTGTAAAGAAGGTATGCTAATTGAGTAATGAAAAGTAATTAAGCTTTATGAAATGAGGGAAATGAAGAATAAAAAAAACAACCCTTAAATGAGTCGCCAGCGTTGGCGGCGGCGGTTAAGTGGCACTAATTAATTCGAATCTTGTGAAAGCGAGAGGAACAAAATGGGGCTGCTTCCAACAGGCTGGATCGCGGCAAGGAGTATTAAACACTGTAAGCGAACCACTATTGGACTCTTTAATTAGCCTGGGAATGGTGTGATGGGGTGTTGAAGGCACAGAGCAACAGGTGAGATGCAAAGCAAGGGTTATTATCTGTGTTAAAGCTTAATGAATCGAGGGGTAAATTTTCATGTTTTGTACTCAACCGTCCCAGGCATCTCAATTTGTTATCTTTCGTAAAACAAAGTTTTTATTAGCTAATAGCAAAAATAGAGCATTTTGAACGTGGAAATAACCTTTTGTTTTCTTATCAAAAAGACATTAATTAGCGTTTCTTCAATTTGAGGCTGACTTTAAATTGATTTGTCAGAAAGTAGAGATAAGGCAAAGTGTTTGGCTTGAAATGTTCGTACACAGATTTAGCCAGCACGATGGGCTGAATAAAAAGCAAACAGTTTGACAAGGAAGGTAATTAAGACCTGTTGATTATCTGGCTGACAATTCAGCAAAGGGTTGAAGGTGTTGGACGGAAAGAAGGGTTGATGTGATAAATATGCGAAGCTGAATCTGGCCGTCAAAGGGTTAGGGTTAATGAAAAGTATATCACGAGTTTAAAGGGTGGGTGGTGTGGAAGGATGAGACGCGATAATTTGTGTGGGTGGGTGACCAAAGTAGAGACGGTATAACCCTCTGCTATTTAATTGTCTTTAAAACATGACTTTGATGTAATTAGGGTTTGACTCGACGATGAAACATGACAACGAGAGGGTTGAACCCTTAGCCTTATTAAACAAGCAAGATTCCTTGAGCACAATGAGCCCTTATTTTCAACTAAAGTTTAACTGATCAAGTATTCATAATGTTGAATCCAGATTTATGATCTACGATGAAGCGACAGTCTTAAGTTCGGAGGAAATAAAAAGAAACTTTCTGGTCTGTGGAGGCGCAAAAGAAAGAGTTGAGCCGTTGGATTAATTGTCACCTAAAAAAACTGATCTGAAGATTGCGTTGGATAAATTTATGGGCATAATTTGAATGTTTAATAATGAGATGAAATTTCATTTTAGCACGTGAGTGCGAGCAATTCTTTACAACGTGGAGAGTTAAAAAATGGTTCAAGTTCGAGAACGCATCCATGACGTCAGAGAGAGCGAGAAACAGTGACAAACGTTAGAGAGCGAATTGGTGTCGGGTACACAGGACTTGGTGTCGGTGTGTACAGCCAACCCTACGTACGAAAAAGGTAGTACGGTGTACAAACAGACAAATATATTTGTTGTCCACACATTCTCATCAGAAGTGGTCGCTGTTTTCCACGGCACTGGTCAAGCTATTAATTGTCTCTGTTGATTCATTAGATCGTGCTCGGGTTTTTCAAGGAGAACCGAGGACCATCACAAAACTCCTTTTGATTGAAACTAACAGATATTAATTAAACCGCACCACTTAAATATTTATTTAAGAAACTAAACATCTAATTTGACGTCCAGAGCTTCATTGAGCCATTTATTTTTTAAATTGGGAGAGAGAGGGATATATAATTTTGAATCAACGTGGAACTTTAATTGGTCGATTCAATAAAATTTAATCGCTGAGTGTGTTATAAAACAACATTAATCAAAATTTTGATATCAAATATTAAAAAGAATAAAGGCATTGTACACTTGGCCTGAACGACGAAAGCGCTGATGGAAAGTGCATTGATTACATGCGTGTGTAGCGACACATGCAGTTTCACACAATTAAAACATGCGTTCCAATCGTAATGGTAATATTTATTCAGTTACATTGTATGGTTACATCAATATTTACCATAATTATGAGCACAGACAATTGGAAAAGAATAAAACAGATACCGTGAATCGTTATTAATATTCATTATGATATATTATGAGATATCCAGTACCGACCGAATGTATCGTAAAGAATATAGTTGCACATTAATAATAATTTATTTTAGTCATAAATAAAGGCTTTACGTTGTACGCGTAAGCTTATATACCAATAGGGAAACACAAAACTCAAATTAAATTAGCACAAACCATCATCATAGATATATACTATGAATAAAGTTCATGAAATCCTATATAGCTAATAGAATTTAATTTCCTGTCTAAGTTTTAAACAGGTCCGTATAATCTAGCCTATTTGAAGTTCATCCGCAATTATAATAGTAAACTTGACTTTGGTATGCGGACTACAGTCCGCTAGATGGCGTTCTTTCTATTTGTCTCACAAGAATGAGATATTTCATCGAAATAAATATTGTAGAATAAATTCAAGAGCGAAACAATTGTTGTTCCATAAATTATAAAATTGTAATAAAGTTTTGATACGAAAATTGATAGACAAGCCATGTACGGTCACGCGTCAAACATGTCAGATACGGTTTATATAAAGACTTAAATTTCTATGGAAAGATGAGATATTTTTATAAACAGAGAATAGATGTGCGTGAAACAATAGAACTTTACACGATGCTATAATATAGATGACACAGAGTCATGTTACCTCAATGTTACATGGTGTTAGCTGCAATGAGTTTACGATAAATGTTAGATACGATCGCCAATGTAGTTGCATCGAAAATCGCTGTAAGTATTCATTATGTATTGCATGTGCATGTACACTTTTAGTTTAGTGTTATTTCCAACTATTATACTTACCATGACTAGATTCCGCGTTTATAAATTACTAACTGTTTTATAAGAGAGACCTTCATTCGATATGTATTAATATTTAATAAAGAATAAAGTCCACATGAAAAGAGCAATTTCTCCGAATGTCGTCCGGTGTTTGTTGTCCGGTTAATCAGGTGGACATCTTTAAAAACAATGTAATTTTTATATCTTTTTTTTCCTTTCACTTTTAAATTCTACATGGAAATTTTTTCTACTATTTTGTTTTACCATTCAAAATTATTTCAATTAATTTGATTAAAATATTGAATAATAACAAAAAAAAAAAAAAAAAAAAAAAAAAAAAAAAAGAAAAAAAAAAAAAAAAAAAAAAAAAAAAAAAAAAAAAAAAAAAAAGGTTACAGAGGCTGATTTGGTGATTAGGCATAATTTTATAGCGCGCTTATACAAGTACATCGTTATGGATTATAATGAATCGTGAAGTGCAAAACAAAAAGGTGGAGGAAGAAAAACAAAAATGCGTGTCGGAAAAAGTACGAAAAGCACATGGCGATAGTCATTAACAGAACATTACGGCCGCACAATCGTTCAAATTGGAGAATCGTTCATAAATCTCGCGCCGAGGCAACAAAAAGTGCGAAGAAACGTTGGAATGAGCGTGGCGTACAAATATGCGACTGGTGGACTGCAAAGAAAACAGAGACATGTATAAGGATGCCGATGGTTGACTGTGGGTAAAAGTGGGCAGAAGTACAGTGTCAGAGGAGGCGTCCGGGCGGCCGGCCGGCTGAATTAGTCGTGACACCGCGCGAGTCTCGATCAAGCGCAAAAACATCGGTCAGTCCGTCGCGCCGTTGTCCGGCCTGCCTAATCGCGCGGGGCCCCCAGTTGTATTCGAGTTATCTCGCGCGTCCGCCAGACACGAACGGTCCTGGCGACGGTGGCCCCTCGACAAAAAATAAAGATAACGCGTGAGGAATTAATTAGGCCCGGGTAATCAACGAGATATCGCGCGAGTGAACGCGAATACGACAAAAAGGTGCGAAGAGGAGTCGCGCATAAATATTCCACGTTGTTCAACACAGCGCTCGAACGATCCTCTTATCCGAAGATTGGTCAGCTCGGCGTATAGCAGCCAACTCGAAATCGTTTGCTCCAAGCTCGTTTTTGCCCCCACCAGCTCTCACTTTTCGAGCCCCCCGTCAGCCCCGCCGCGCCGCCCGTCTCCTTCTTCAATCGGAATATCTCTCTTATTTTCTCTCTTTTGATTTCTTTCTCTCACTTCTGCTCTGTTCTTTTGACTCGCACTCGTGAGTAACGGTTATTCCAAGAAGTTGTTTCAGATAGGGAGCTAATTTGTTCGCGCGGTCCCGCCGCAACGTAGACCCCGCCACTCCCCTCCCCCGACAGACCTCTCTTGCAATAAATGGCAAGATGCGACAATGTGTCCGACCTGCGTTCAGATAAATATTCCTTCCTTGCTAACATCATTTCTGCTGACGCCCGCCACTGCTCCTCATTCCAGCTCATTATTATGCAATCACTCATTTTTTTTCTTACAATTATAAACATCTCACGCCAACACCGCGTTTTCGTTTCATTAAAACTAGCCATTAGACCCTCAAATTCGTCACACTACATTTAATCTACACGTTTCACTATTTTAAGTTTATTATTATTATTATTATTATTATTTTTTTTTTTCATTTCTTAGACATTTTTTTTTATATAGTCATATTATTAACTATAATTGAACACAAATCAAGTTAGAGTTTTTAGAGACAACAAAAGAATGTAAAGTAAAAATAACTTTGTTCACATTCACAAGAATTAATATTAAGATCAAAAAAGAAATTAGCGCGTGTATGTTTTTTCTGGAATGTTGCCTTTTTTTGTTTTTTTTTTGTTTTTTTTTTTATTATAACGCTTAAATATTTTGGCATACCAAAGCTGTGCTATCAGAATGAAAATATTTTTTAGCCAACTAAGTGGACGTTAATTCTGAATTTGCTCGTACAAATAAAATGAAATAAAATTGTCATAACTTTTGTTCCTATTTATTTAATGTGTACTGGAGATCATATAAGGACATATAAAGATTAAAAATAAGTATGTCAAAACTTGGATTGCAGTTTTATCAATGTTCCCACAAATATCAATGTTGCAATCTTGACGACCTATTGTAATCACAATTGTTTGATCCAAAAACAAATTTTAATTCTGATTGAACTGTCTCGACCTGTCATCTTAATTTGTTGTTTGTTAACTCGAAATAAAATGTTCAATCAATAAGCAAATAAACAATAATTTAGATTGAAACAAAAAAAATGAGTGTCAATACTGTATTATTATTGATTCAAACAGACCAGCACGTTTTCAAGAACTACAAAATTGTAGTATGAATGATAAAAATGACACGAATCATCCAATTTTGATGTGCCACTTTTGTGGCAGCGTTGTCTGCGGTTAGCTTGAAGTTTCTTAAAAACATCATGTCATAGAGCACGAAAAATGTTTCGAGGCGAAAATCACAAAGCGAAATATATTGAAAGCAGAAAATATATATAAATGCAGATGGAGATAATGAGCGTGGAACATTTGTGTGGTGCATTGTGTTTCGTGGCTGTCGCGTCGCGCTTGTTTTGCGCGTATTATAAAAGCATTTTGTGGGCGGGGGAGGTAAGGGTGAGCTCTCTGACAGAGGTGGGTTGCTTTCGCATGAGTTATTAAGATTCCGACGCGCATGCTCGCGGTTCTTTCATCGATTCATAAGAATATCCTCTGCCTGGTGGCTGCCTTCCTCCCAGCGCCGTAACTATATTCTTATCGCACCTTGAGACTATTATTAGCACAAATGTACCACAAACCCTTGCATTACACAAATAATAACACAAATCCAATAATCACCACTACACACTTTCAATCATAAGTGTATTATAAAATTTCAGCGCGCACCTTCTTATCGGGCCGATTAATCGCGGCTAACAATAAACGTTGCAACGATGGCTCAAAGTTAGTCAGCATCATTTTCCGAGTGCACCGATGCCTATCAATGGAATACTTATAAAATAATCAATTAAAGACCCCGGGGACAATTAAAATAATGGTCGCGGCGTGGTATCGACAAATGTCGCACATTTGTAATCCCGAGACATTGATGTATCGTTGCTATTGACGTCGTTATTATGATCGTCGTAGCATTGTGTAACATTAGAACAAAGAAATC
The DNA here is from genome assembly GCA_030523145.1 of Trissolcus brochymenae. Lineage (NCBI taxonomy): Eukaryota > Metazoa > Arthropoda > Insecta > Hymenoptera > Scelionidae > Trissolcus > Trissolcus brochymenae. The sequence continues at coordinate 192,175 of JAQQRF010000176.1, forward strand.
CTCGTAATGAGTATATGTACAGTAGTTTAAACTTGAGAGAAGCGGAGGTCACGACTTCAGCAGAACCGGTATGTACTCATGCTTTCCCGCTTCCTACGTATTTCGCATCTCGTAGGCGTCATCATCCTCTGTCGATATGTTTCTGTCCTGTTCCTTTTCTTATAACGACTCGTATAAATTATCCAAGAAGAAATTCAATTAGAGTACCGGATGATCAGTACGGCTTTGATTAGACTCAGATAGCCGTGCCAATCTCGTCGCCTCTTTAGCATGACTTTATGACTTGTTGACTCACGTTTAGCAAAAGAATAAATCAACAAAAATCGTACAGAGGCGAAACTCTATAAGAAAAGGCATCTCAATTTTAAGTCCAAATAAATATCGAATAAGGTCCGAGTTGAAACAAATAATTAACAAACAAAAAATAGTGAGCAAATTATTCGCGGTTGAAAAAGGCAAGATTTGAGTGGTCTAGAAAAAAAAAAAAAAAAGAACTCAGATGGTCAATACTAGGGCTTTCATATCAGATCAAAATTTAATAATACAAGCAAAGTTAATTTCTCCGCGCTAATATATATATTTCTGAAGTACAATTTCAGGTTCATGCACGCTTATAATGCGGCAAGCAAGAAAGAGACAGAGCAAAAAATAAACGGGAGCAAGAGAGAGGGAGAGAGGTGCACACTTGGGGTTGCGAAATAGCGAGGTTAAAGAAGACAGGGGATGTTGGAGGGTAGAGGAGGTGATCTATGCGTTTAATTAACCATAGAGACGCTCCTACCAACTCTTAGCTGTTCTTAGTTCGAGCCGGACGATTTGGGGATGAGTTTGGAGGAATACGAAAGAAAGAGAGAGAGAGAGAGAGAAAGAGAGGCGAAACGGCAGATGTGTCGGAGATAAACGCTAGGAGCAACAGAGACGACAGCACTACTACTATTCCCGACAAAATTAACCCCTGGAAAAACTTATAATGTTCCTTTTTAGAAGATGGTATCTGCAGCGTTACTGTCCTCAACTTTTGACCTGCAGGCGCGTTGCTTCATTCTCGAATAATTGATTAGAATTGCAAAATTTATTGACGATTCCACCGACTGCGTGCATGCTTTGTTAATTCGTCAAGATTTATGATTAAACAACACGAGATGGTTTTTAAGTTGCCCTCAAGATTTGAATCTGTAAAGCCTGCATTAATGGATGATAAAGTTTCAACATTTTATACCGAATTCGATATACAAAATGCCAACATGCGTATAATAATCCGTTAATGAAGTTAACGCGACTTTTTCGCTCTTGGACTGAAAATTGCTTAAACAAAGATAAGATTTTTGTCGGGCGATAAAAAATCGAAGCCCCAAGACTTTTACTCGTTGACGTGTTGTCCTCCTCTATCCACGGTGTCTCTTTCTTTGCTTATCGAATGGCACTTTTCTGAAAATAGCTCCAATTAAAATACGTGTTGTATAAAAAACATTAACTCGCTTTCATTGTAGTAATTTAAAGTTTTTACGGTAATATATACTACGGCTCCGATTTGGGTGTGACCGAAACGGTAATTATGATAATTACCGGAATTCGAGGGACGCAATTAGGGTCAGCGAAGCGGCAGAAATATACGCAGTCTCGTCTCTTCCTCTCTGTCTTTCTCTACTATAAGATCACGTCGTTTGATATAATCACTTTTTTTTCTCTCGCTGCCTTCCTTGTCTTTGTTAATCTCGTCGTTTTGTTTTCGACTTATTATCTTATCATTTCTAAGCATTTATCATCATTTTTTGAAACTCGACTGGTCCCGCGTGCAAAGTATTACCTTTTTTTTTTCTGCCGTACACATTTGCGTGTTAGTTTCAAGCGTGTACACAAACTTGTGTGGATATTATAGAGCAGGAAGTGTCTCATAACAAAACAGCAACTTCCGTTGGTGAAACAATACAAAAGAATTACCGAACTCTATTTATTCACTGCTTTGCCATTATTATTTATCCGTTCTTAATTTGCAACAAAGATAACTCATTGGTGACTTTACTTTTTGTTCTATCCTAATGACTGTATCGTTCCAGCGAATTTATCCAATTTTTTTTATTCTTTCATTCACATATTCAATTTCACGTAACACGAGATAATGTTCAAATTATCAAAATTACATGATACTCAAATTACACATCATAAAAAATTGCAATTAACATTGCCATCATTCGTTGCTGAATAATAACCTTCTCTTTAACCGAAAAAATTGAAATGATATCCAAAATGCAGTGGATTTAAAATTAAAAATATTTTTGTTGTTGTTGCATCTTGAGTTATCTTGAATTAAAAACAAAAAAAAAAAAGAAACAATTACTTCCTTGATAATAAGATCAAAAATGTTTCCACGGGACAAACAAATGATCAAACTTTGACTGACTACATAAATTATACACACGGAGACAAAAGATACATTTTTTATTGCGATATCAGGATCATAAAATTTGCGATCATTGCGAAGGCAATTATTTTTTTGCATTACAGGTAGTGGAGTAATAAACTCTGTTTTCAGCATCTCATATTCTTTGCAGAATAAATGTTACGACATGACCTGCAAAGGTAATTACAAAAGTCCTGATACAGTGTATGTCGAAAATTTTTCGGGGACATGAATTTATTTTATACCACCGCATGACGAAAATACTAAGATGTAATTCATGGAGCATACGTGAAACGAGAGAGAGAGAGGAGAGAGCGTGGAATTTTGTGTTGACAAGACTCGTCATACTCAGCAGCTCTGATTAACGACGTCAGAAGCAAAGAAATGATGCAGGGACGAAAATTGTCGTCAACGGATAGAGAGGTTGGGCAGCGATCGCAAGAATGATAGCGGGTTATCAGCGCGCGGTCGGTCACGTGTTTTCATTAATTTGCGTCGCGGTCGTCCCGTGATGAGAAATGCTTGTTGAAGTCAAGAGAAGTCGTTAGCGGCGCGGCATTTGTGGTCAACCGGTTCCACAATTCCTTATGTTATTCTTTGTGAATTCGCTAGAGGAAAGAGTGAATAAACATACGCGTGTAACCCTGCCCCCTATCCCGCCGCAGCCTCACCAACTACACTTTTCACGTCGTACCCAACTGTGAACAATTATCATCTGCGCCTTCGGATGGACAATTAAAATGAACAATCGTTTCACTCTTCCCAATATTAATCAATTTAATGAACCATTTGTCTATTCTTTTAGCTGGATATGTTTGCGTAGGACTGCACACAACTTTGATATTACATTTAATTAATTAATCAACTGTGCGTAACTGTTTGTTTCAAACAATGTGCAATTTTTGTGTTACAAAGCTCAACTTTCAAATACTGAACAAAATTTGATGATTCAACAAACTTGTATTCTCATCGTTTCAATTTTTTAAGAGGTTTCAACGATTGTAGGTTACCAGGTGTAACAGAAATCGTAAAATTGTTCTGGGCCGAATAGTACATAGATAAGCTCAAAGTTCACTTACCATGTGGAATCGCCAGCATAAAACTGGAAACTCTCTCTGTAACAAAAGAGATGACACACAAATTAATTCAAAATTCATTTCATTCCAATTGAATTTCAGCTTTATAATAAAATTATAGTATTGATAGTGCAACGATTGTTTTCTTTCTTTTTTTTTTTTGCTGAAGTAAGTGCAGGTGCAATTTTGGATGCACACGTGTATCAGACGTGACATCTGACGGATAAAAAAAAGTGGAAGCTGGGTATACGTGAGGGACCGCATTACAGGACGCACACATTGCGTGTGTTGAACGAGATGTAGTGAATTGCAGTGTGGCGCTATCATGGGGTTGAAGGGGTAATTATGAGCGAGTAAGTGCTGCCGTCCAGTTTATACCATCAACACCCACGCCAACCCCGATGCCCAGTGCCCGGCTACCTTCGACTTCCACCCTCTTCGCTAGCGGTTCAACTAAACCCAACGGATCAATACGCTAAAACATTACCACGTCGAGACGCCGTTGCGCATTTTAAATCCTAAGACTACCGTCTTACAATAGAGCTATCAAACAAGAATCAAATCGGTTCTTTGAAAAATATAACATAGGCTTTGACAATGAACTTAATCAGTCAAACATTTGTACCAACAAACTTTCATTTGATTTAAATAATTTTTCAAATTCAATTCAAAATTAAACAAAAATTTTTTTTGATTATTATTACAATTAAAATTACAATTACAATTGTCAGACAAATTATTACACGTCAGCGAGAAACGCCGTTTCCATTATTTGAGACTGATTTTATTTATTCGAAATTGTAATTGTGGTTTCGTTTAACGAGTTAAGTGTACGGTAGCAAAAAGTATTTCGCGAAACAAAAATTTGGGACAAGTGGCGCACGTATAATATATAGGACATGGAGGAAGTCATGTGGAAAATTCACCTGACCTGTGTGTGCACATGTTACGTATATAGGCTGGCATGAGGTACACCCAAAAACATTCTCTGTATGGGAGAGAACATTTTGTCCATGTGGAAAAGAATATACGCGTCGCACATATGCTGTTAAATATGGGCCACGCGTCAGTTTTTGACCTGGGTATTTATTTTCAGGCCCAACGTGCAATAATTTCTTGGTTGCAAAAGCGAAAGAAAAAAAAAAAACAACAAAATCATTGAATGACTTGTTTAAATGATGCCGTGATGAAAACACTTATTTGAAATGAAAAGCACCATTAATAATGTTAATATTAATCAACTTCTGACGTTAATGAGAAATTGACATTAATGTTCGCAATTATTTATGTTGCTTAGTAAATCATCCTCATTTTTACTAAAGTGTGTTAAGTCTGAAGTAAAAAAAAAAAAAAAAAAAAAAAAAAATACACACAGTCTTCCCGGATGGTGAACGTAGATAAAAAGTCCCACACGTGTGTATGGTAATTATTTACCATCGCTACGTTCGCACACTGACACACGTAATAACTTAATTAGGAAAATCGAACTCGATGAAAATGTATGCAAATTTATAAATACTTTTTCAACGAATCGAATGGATATGATTAGTAATTTTTTTTTCTTCTACGCCAACCTTCGACTGCAACGATTGTTCAAAGATTTAGATGATGACGTCTATCAATCAGCTTCTGGCTGAAAACAACGCGGAGCAATGGGAGGGATAAAAATAAGGTCTAGTGCACTCGTCCTACCACAATTTTCTGTAAGCCTAACGTGCAGTGTACTTCCTCACACGAATTCGTATTTACAGACTTTCCGAATGGTCGATATATCGATTGTCGACGACTGACGTCTGGTCATCGACCACACAAGAGGTGGCACGGCTGTCTACCGGTGGTCACTTGTTGCCTACCACCCCCCGGGAACTGCTAACCTTGTCCCTGTATATTTGAGAAGTGCTTGCCTAACCCCTATAGATTCTATAAAGAATATGTCTGAACTTGGTTCATCAAAATTCTGATGATGCTTCGCTTAGAATCACTCATCTCAAAGTCATCAATTTTTTATCGCTTTGTTTTTGCCTTGACTCGTGTTTCAAAGACAATAGCAGAGTTTTTGAATCTCAATCAATCTGACAGACGAATAAGTCATTCTGAAAAAACATATCAAAAATGTGCATCTTAATAATTACACGTCTCTGCGCAAAATAATTTTATAAAACAATTAGCGACAAGTTTTTGTTTGATTTGAATAAGAATTGTAAATCGCAGGGGCAGTGGGGTAAATGTGACACCCGTGGGTAAATTGTGACAGTTAAATAAAAGTTTGATATTTTGACAGATCAAATTCTTATTTTTTAATGAAAAATGAATGTTCGATACTGTCATATTTACACCACCTGTCATAATTACACCAACTGACCTGAAGAAAAAAAAAACTTCCGTTCCATCAAGAAGAACATCCATCTTCAATCAATAAATTTATATAATGCCATTATATTCATTAGAGAACAAAGATGTTTTTGAACTAGAAAAAATTCCACGAACCACGTGTTATACAGTTCTACTAATTTCCTTTTATACGTGTTTTTTTTTGTAAGGACTAATTATTCGAGAACACCTTAGAATTGATTAGCTATAATTTGTGGAAAGATGTGTACGACGCTCGTTTTAATACTTTGTTGGTGGCAAATATGTTTCGTGGAAAATAGTGCCTTAAAAAAGATAGTATCCCTTCATCAAAAGCTTGTACCCCTGCAAGAAACACACAAATAAATTTTTGTACTTCTAATTATCTGACGATGGGTTCTGAAAACATTCTTTTTTTTTTCGTCCGCTTTACGAACTCCGGAGTTATTAGCGGACTTCTGCACTGTAATTAAAAAACGTTTTTTGCTACTTTATACTTCATTGTGTACCTATTTATAGCCTGCGGAAACAAGTTTTTCGTATATAAATTCTGGTGCAAAAAAATATTAATGTTTACTATTCTCCGCAGTAACAAAGGGTTTTTATATTCAACGCTTCAAGACAATGTGTATAATTTTGAGAGGTGTTGATATGGAAATTCACAAGGTCTCGTAAGTTACTTTTTGCCTTTGTTTTACCTGTGTTTCGCCGAAGCATCTAAATATATTAGAGCGAAATCGAGAAGGAAGGCGACCATTTCTCGTTTTTGACTCGCCGGCACTGTCACAAATCTCCAACATGAGAATTGGAGTTTGTGTCGGTTAGCTCGCCTGTGCTCTACCAATTCGACTGTAAAGAGCCTATATCCGCCTTTTACTTTTTTCCATTTTATGCACCAAAATTCCGATCCCCATAAAAGCTTAGGTTCATATAATCGCCAATTGTATAGACCGGTGACGCATCTTGAGATTTCGTTAACGCGTGCAGGTCTGCGATTCCAACACACAACGAGATCTCTCGTCTCAATGTATACATGTATACATACATACATACATACATTCAGACGAATATAACGAAATGTATCTTCGATCTCCTATACATCTTTTGCCACCGTGAATTCACCGTTCCAATTTCCAGGTGTACAAACAAAGCAGGCAGTTTCGTTCGTAGAACATTAGCACCCATCGTGCGTGAAAACGATGCATAACCGATTTGAAGCTTAACGTTGACAAAAATCCGTCTTTTATCATCATCTCACAGTTTAAATCTTCAAAACTTTTTGGCTGCCGGGTTTACACAAAGAGTGAATCTGCAAATTTTCGACATTAATGAAAATGATTTTTAAACAAAAATGTGTTACAAATGATTTAATTTTGTTTTTTGATAAATTACAATGATATGTTTTTTTTTTTTTTTTCATTTTTTCAATTATATATTTTTTTGAATGAGATTGGAAAAAATTATTTTCAATGATTGGATGTTATGTTATCAATCATAAACACCAAAGCCAGTGCTACCTATAAGACATTTTAGGTCCTCGTTTTTATCTATTGGTTGCATCAAAGATTCCGTGCCTCGATACGGATTTGAAAAAAGAAAAAATATATATCGAAGAGTTCTTTCAGTGTTTTGTAGCATTACACAATAGATTCTAATAACACGAGGTAGATTAAGGAAACGCACCCTAAGCAAATGTTTGAATAGATTTAGCCAGGTATCTAACAAATCGTATAGATTTTCGAAGCTAAAGAATCCGTGGAACACTAAATGAAGAAAAAGAAATCGCAAAAGTATAATAAAAAAAAATACAGACTGAGAAAAATGTCATAAAACATGACAGAGGGTTGTACGATCGGACGCGAATCGAGAATGAACTTTCGGTTGGGTAGAAAAAGATTTACGGGTTCGTTTATGATCAGGTCAAAATTTGATCTTTACCGACCAAAATTATACTTTTCTTATAATTATTGATCACAGCAAAAAGTCATGTCTCTGATTTCAATATGTTTAAATTATTTGGAATATGGAAGCGCAATAAAAGTTATGAAAGGTTGGACAAAATGAGACTGTATGTTTAAAAAGAAAATTTTTTTAAAACGAGTGAAATCATAATTTTGCATGACAAATATTTCATTGAAATGTTCAGAAATCAAAAGTGTTACTAAGCATATCAGACTGAACCGGCACTTGACTGTAGTGAGCGTAGGTGTGAATCAGAGGCGGAATTGAATACTAGCAAAGAGTGTTTCTAAGAATTATGACGAATATAAATATATTTTGTTTTGGTTCCACAGGGGGTACCACCCTTCATCCTATGCCTCTCTATAATTAATTACACTTAGAGTCAAAGCCCGTTCGTCGATCTTTATCTCAGGCAAAATCCTCAGACTAGTTGCTCGCACCGATCGAGACAAGTTTCGATTTCTAGTGCGCAATCATTTTTTATGGAAGCATATACAAGAAATACTGTCAAACATTGGAGAGAAAAATGACCAATTTTCATTCACCATTAGACCAAATTCCAACAGACCGATCTCATGCGATGAAAAATTTGTCTTGATTTTAATTATAGTTTATATATCTGTTTGTTAATTGATTGTTCGAAAAGTATTACGGTGTGGAATTCGAATTGACTCCCGGAGATTCGAGGGATGTTTGGCTCTGGAGTCGGCCAAGGTCTATAGGTCCAGGCCGTAAATGTCGAGCAAATCAAAATCTCGATTTCTCTTTCAAGGTATACGTATAGGGAAACCATAACTTTTTATTTCGGTCTTTTCAAAAAAAGGAAAATAAACCGGCCAGATACTTCTTTTTTTTTCAGAGGATAAAAAAATCTAAAGTTGCTGTAAATTATACTGAATTTATTATGCTGGTTTTAATTACTGAAACAAATTGACGATTATTCTTGTGTCGGAATAAACATTTTTCAAATTGATGAAACATATTCTGACATATTGTGCAACGAATGACAATTTAGTCTTAGAGACCTTAGATGGTAAAATAGTTTATATTCAAGATACGTAGATAAATGGTGGCAATAAATAAGCAAATGGCAACACGTAAATAATATTAGGATATAGATATACGTCGACAGCGACCCGGCGTAGATGGCATCTGAGACATAGAGGTTACTATATCGGGTAGCAGAGGCTCGTCAGACTGAAGTGAAGATCAGAGAGCGTAACGTGTACAGAGTGGAGAAAAACTTTATACATGCAGCTTGGCATCGATATACCAAGAATATTACAGACTGTCGGAACACCCTCTCCCTGCCTTTTACAAGACGTTTCAAATTTTATTTTTTTTTATCAATTTTATATCCAACATATTGAGCCGTACCATCTTTTTTTTTCTCTTACGTAGTACTTGAGTTTCAAACGTTTCGGACAGTCCTACCATTAGGATAGTTGATTCACAACGTTTTTGATCATTTTATTTCCAACTCATCAGTTACTTTAGAGATGTGAACAAGTTTTTGTTCTATTTTGTGTACTCGGCTTGGATGAATTAATTTTTTATATGATGAATGACGGACATTATGACACATCGTATGTCTTTTCCAATGATGGCAACAATTTGCGTTATTACGGTGTGTCGAATTTTATAATGAACGGTGACGACACCAGGTAAAAAGCAAAATAAGACAGTTTTTGCGATTTCGTATACGAAATTAGAAAAGAAACCAATGAAGGGCACTGATGGGGAAAAAAATGTTTTTTTCCAACATCGTTAGCAAGGGTTTTTGTTCTTGCATTGTCAAACGTTATTCACGAGCCAATACGTTCTAATAAGTTTATATATATATATATATATATTTTTTTTTTCCAGAAAATAGTTTCGAGCAACGTTATTGGTTACAAAGCCATTTAATCAACCAGAAATCTCATACAATTTCCGAATTGAGCGACAGTTCACAGAGTGCTCAAGAATAAGCGAGAAGTAAAGCAGTCATTATAGCCGCGTTTGAGATGTGTCGATAAATCAGATCCTTTTTATCGACCGTTTAACCTAAAAACACATGTTTAAAAAAAGTTTGAAACATTTTTAGAGAGGTCAAGGTTCAAAATTTAAAGAATTTTTAACGAGAGATGTCGATAAAACAGATTCACCTTATCGGCTGGAATTAACCTAAAAAAGCATATCGAGCAAGAATGTTGAAATACTTCCAGCAAGGTTTGGGGTTCGAAGCATGGTTGAAGCTTCTACTTCCTGGAGTGAGTTGCATTTGCAAGCGTCTTTGTAACCCTTTGAACGATAATTAAAACGATGACATTAACCAGGAAAATATTCCTGAATGTACAGCGGAATTCCGTCCTCGGGCGATAAACCAGCTTTGAACAGTTCGGTGGAAACCAGTCGAGCGAGAAGAGACGTGATGGGATGAGAACTGAGGACAGGGGAGTTCAGGAGGGGGGGAGGATCATTCCAAAGGGCCTTACGGATACTTGAACGCTCAATGGCGCGAATTTAAGAGCACACAGCCGTTACGTTTCTCATTCGTTAGCATAAATTAATTATTTTTCGAACCAGCCAGCAGATTGCCAGATGATCTCGAAACATTTGACTGTCTTTAAAATCTTTTCGCAGCTATTATGCTTGGTACTTATACCTTCTCAGTCGTAAATTCAACTTTTGCTTTTGATTAGCGTTCCATCACCTATTCTTTTTATTTCCGAACGTAAATCATTAACTTTTTTTGTTTTTGTATCCTTCTTCTTTCTCTTTCTCTCCGTCTCGCATTTTATTCAAAATCATTAAACACATTTTCAAGACTTTGTTTGGACATGCCGGAATATTTGTATATGGTCCTGTTGAATCTTAAGCACATTTTATTCATGTAATTGGACTAAATTAAGCGTATAATTAGTGAAACAGTGTGAACTTAGTTTTGCATCGAGTTGTCCAGTTTTCGAGGTCGTCTGCGTAATATAATCGTTCGCACAATAAGTGAAGTGAACTTAGATTGGGCTAATTAATTAATGCGCACGTCCTGTCTCGTCCCATCTAATTATCTCGCTTGTCAGCTTGTCCGTTGTTGGACACACCGCTAATGTGTACCTCACGATTCAAACTCCCTACTTTTGCGTACGCTTCATCTGTCTCTATCGCTCTCCGACGTCTATCTGTTCTTCGTAATTGTAATTAACCTAATTATGACGTCACACAGGATATTACGCCTAGAAAAAAATTGCGTAAAAATTTTTAGAGCTAACAGTCCGAGGAATGATTGTCCGAGCGTGCTTTAATTCAGATCAATGTTCATAAAATTAATTTCAATCTAACCGTTCATTAAGAGTAATCAAACACTTTGGCTTGGAAAAGAATTCGCTCGACACTGTTTGTCGACATGATAATTAAAATAAGTACTAGCTAAATCCGTCGCACATACATGCATTAAAAATCCTTTCTTCATCGTAGCAACTTCGACATGATTTACAATTTTTTTCTCTTTCCCCCTTTTTTTTTTTTTTTTTTTTTTCCACATCGCCAGTATTCATAATTAATTGAGCCTACCTAGCGCCATGTATTTATAATTTAATCAAACTGTTGGTGAACGTTTTCACTATGAAGGTGCAGTTGAATATCACATGAAAACGTGCGTGTCTTTTCATTGCATCATTAATGGTCGCTCTGCTTCAATTTAACTTAAATTCGCATAAAAATTATTATTATCTTTATGCCACTTGAGTATTATATTTTATCATGATTATGACTACTGTGCTATTATTCTTATTGTAATGCATTTTTTTTTAATTCATCAATTTTTTATTTTGCCCATTTGAAATGAAGAATTGGAAATATAATTTAAAAAGAGAGAAAAAAAAAATGAATTTTGTTGACTTCTTATATGCGATATGCGGTTAACAGTTTTGTCATAAAAGTACTGAACCAATACTGATTCCAATATTGATGCAACTTTTTTATCGCACGTTTAGAAAAAAAAATTCCATTTTGTTCACCGACAGGCAATTATGGTTATTGAAAATTGTCCCGCTGTAACTGTAATGAAACCATAAAACTAAAAAAAAAAAAAAAAAAAAAAAAAAAAACTTCTTCTGCATTTCATGGTGCTCGTCGATTGACGCGATATTGTTATTATTCATTTTAAAACGTACCAGTGTAATCATGGGAAAAAGCATTAGTGCGTAACCCGGGAGCTTCTCTCACACTTCAGCAGTATTTTAGAAATGTATGCACAGCGTTCGGCTCTAGCTTTTTCTTCTGCACCGGAACTTCGGCGAGGAAGATGAATAAGCTTGGAAAAGTATGTAATAAAAGAAGAGCTGCGGCGGTGATAAAGGAGTGATGTGAGGTTCTGGTGGCTGGTCCGCTTTGCATGGCGAATTATATTAGAATGCAAGTCGATGTGGCCAAAGTTTGTTTGACCATGTTATGATGGCATAAGTTCCCACGTTTATGTAACAGTGGAACGCGGAATTCCGAGGATCGATCTTCGAAAATCACTGTCAGTATTTTTGAATGTACTTCCAACGCTATAAAACGATCGTGGGATCCACACTATTTTTTACCCTACACTACACCTCGGGATGCTTTTTCTAGTCAAAATAGATCACAAGAATGTGATAACTATGCACCAACTTTTTGAACCATTCTTTATTTTCTAATTTCCTTTCTCTCTTCTTTTTTCTTGTTTTAATTTGGAACTTTTTAAACTGATGACTAAAACTGTGACAATTGAGCACGTTGAATCTCAACTGATTTACAAAATGAGAAACAAGAAGCATTGTAGATGGAAAAATGTGGTGGCACTGCACAACAATGTTGCCGTTAAAATGAGACAAAAATGACTTTGTTATAGTATATCTCTGGAGCTACGAATTAAAATCGGCCATTTTCTTGTTTGCAACAAGAAATATAACGTGCGCACCGAGAGGTATTACTTAAGCATTTGTACGTCTCTTGCGTAACGTAATTAGCGCAAGTTATATTGGTAAGACCTAATAAGCATTAATGAAAAGCGGCCATAAATTTCCGCTAGCTATGATAATGAGAGTGCCAAACGTTACATTAACGCGTATACGTATAATTCGTTCCTTTATCGCGTAACATTCGTCGAGCCACGGTCAATCTTAAAGTATTGCACACTTGAAATAAAATTTAATCTGTAAGATCAATCTCATTGAGATAAAATATTTGTTACAAAATTGTTCGACAAAATGAATGTTAAAAAATTAAAGATACAAACGAAGATTAAAATGTTGAACAAACAGGGAATCACTCTTGAGGGATACACGAGTTTGTAACGTTTTTCTTCAAAGGCTAACAAAATATATGAACTCGAGAGAGAGACACATTGCAGAAAGTTTTAAAAGGGAGATGTAATGGTATATGGTACAGCCGACATTATCGTGTAATCGCATAAGAGATCAATAAATTAGTCGATTAGTGTGGATCTCGCATAAAATACGTTGAATTCCACGCCCCAAATCGTCTTTGGCACGACTCAATTTGGCCGTTCGGATGCATGTAACTTCATTCGATAATCAATAGAAAAAGGGGCTGGGGGGAGAGAACGTCGTTGCGGGCCGTTTCGCACAATGCGAAATAATACAAACGAGTTCAGCCTTCGGTAAACGATAATCCAACAAATCAGAATCAGTCCCGACTTCGACAGGTAGCAATCTATGGGTATAGCAGCGGGTTGCATTCAATTTGAAGGTCAGCGTGCACGAGGAAAGGCAGCGCCAACGAACTTTAATTGTATCGACGAAAGGGTAGCCGTGGCATATCATGCGTCTCCTGCTAAAAAGGAAGTCGCTCTTACTGTTTCTATTATTGTCTCTGGGGGTTTCGTTTCCTTGCATCGTCAGACCCTACTTATGACCTGCCTATATACCTACCGGAGACTCTTTTATGCGCCCAACCTCGACCGAAGTAACCGCGATCCTCGCGACGTGTTTTCAACCGAGCTTTTTTTTTCCTCTCTTTCTCTCATTGTCTCCTCTTGCTCGATTTTCCGAGGTGCTTGTGTCCTGCGACGTGACGCTCACCGTGCGTCCTTCTCATCTCGTGGGACAATGACAGGAATTAAGGGTGCGTATGGGAACTTTTGTCAAATCACACGGATACCCGAACATGAGTTCGGGTCATTGTCCTAGTTTCGAAGGTTCTGCGACCACTGGTACATCTTTCACGTTGCCCAAGTGGTCCCTTTTTCTGACACGGTAATGTCCGAACCATCGAAACTAGATTATTTCCATGCAGATATCAGACGAGTAATTTATTATACGACTGATAAATATTTTCCAATCGATTGATTGTTCGACTAAGAGGAATGATTTATCAATTTCCTTTCGATCGGAGATAACTCCTGTTATAATTATGAATCACGATAGGACCTAATTTATAATCAAGATTCCCGCTCAAAAAATTAATGATACTTTTCTTCTTCTTTTTTTTTTTTTTTTTTTTTTTTTTAAATCTTTTTAATGAAACTCATTAATCATCGAGTGAGAGATGTCAAAACGAGAGACATGTATACTACATTTTGTTATGCGTCAAAATTGTGAAACTCTCCTCCTCGACTTGGTCACAACATTTCAAGTCGAGAGAAACTCACAGTCAAAGACTTCTAACACGTATTATCATACGAAAAGGATTTTTTTTTCTTCCACTTCTTCTTCCTCTAACGCGCGACAAGTGCAACGTGTGTGCACGTACGTATGCGCACACGTCAATAAGTTGGCGAGAGCAAAACGGATGCCGCTGTTGGTATGCAAAATTTTGTTTAGGTACAAGAACGAACTGGTGGTTGAAAAAAGAAACGACTTAGAGATGTAAAGCAGAGACGCGTGAGGATATACAAAACTATTCAAATTCGTCCGCGCTACTGTTGGTCGCGTGCGCAACCGATTTTTTACACCCATACATCATCGGGCCGAGTTAATTCAATCAGAGTGAAAAATATTAAAAACGTTTGACGATAAAGGACTAGCAGTCATTCGAGACTTTGTTATATCTCTCTTGCGATAGCGTATGGATGCGACCCAATTTGAATATTGAGTGTCGAAGAAAGAATCAAAGGAAGAATCAAGTGAAGATGGCGGGTATTGAAAGGTTCTACCGTTATATATTTTTCGTCGCAGCTGCGGAGGATCCGTCGTTTCTCAGGGCGTCGAATGCAATGAACCAAGCCAACGATTCTGATTCATGACTGCGACATAAGTAATCTCTTTGATTTTATAAACTTTAAGACTACCAATTATTCTAAAATTAATGTTACTTTTCATTTTTGGTTTGATAATAAAATTGTTTGTTGCGATGGTCAAACTAAATTCTATTCGCCAACTCGTCGTGTCCAGGATCACGTGAAAATGACAAAGGCCTCGGAATTAGGGGCGAGTTTTCAAAAGAGAATTATTCAGTGTAACGAAAAAAAAAAAAAAAATGAATTGACGGTCAGATGTACGATACAATTGACCGGCATGGAAAAGTCAATCTCGAAATCAACTTCTGATAATACTTAATTGATATTCAATGACTTGTAATGCACCCTTTTCCGAACACGCATTACGGTAAATCATTTATTATAATAATGGATACCCCTTCTTACGTGACTCGTGTCAAGCTCGGCCGAATTTAAATATTTTTTTTTGTCAGCCGCATGCTCGAAACGGTGTATTTGTGTTAATCTCAAATATGCGCACACGCGTCCAACGTGCAATTCTAATTCTAATTTCCGGCCGGCGAAATTTGAATACCCCATAAAAGAGGACATATTTCGAAATAGGTATTAAATCTCACTGGCAATCGAACTCCACAAGGCACGCGCCAAATTTAAATCTTATTTTGCAAATGCTCGGATGGAATTTGCATTATTTTCATACGTCGTTTTCTCTGAAAGTTACGCGTGCTCGATTCATTTGCATCGGCCCCATACACTTCCTCTGTGTATTCAATCTAAGTATTTTTTCACGCTTTGAATAAATTTTCGATTAGAAAATGAGACAACAAAAATTAAATGTAGAAATAATTAATTTAATTGCAGTGAAAAAAACAAAAAAGAAACAAAATAATTGTTATTGAAACATGCAAATCAATGAACAAATATGAAATTTCTTCGTGAAAATATGTCGATATTGGAGAAAACAAGTACTTATAAACATTGACGCGACAGTATTGCTAAAGTAATGAGATAAAAGTGGCGGAATAACGTGTCAGCGGTATATGATGCGCAAATAAAGCGGACTTAGTTTATGGCACTGTTGGATTGTTGTAGAACGTATCGATCAATTCGACGAAAAGGTGATTATCGGCCAGCACGCTTCACAAAGTCATACATTCATAACTTTTTCGCACCATGACAAATAAATTTGGTACGAAAATATGTCTCCCTGTTGACATTAAAAATAGCAGAGAGTTAAAAAATACCTTAACTTCAAAGAACCACCCTCAGCATTTGCAGCAGTTTAAATATGTCATTGTGAGAGAAATAAAAAAACAATATATTATAAAAAGACCCGGCAAAATTTGTAGATCAATATCCTCTTTTATATGAATAATTTAATAAACTTTGATGTTAACATTTTCAGCGTGTGTGGGTTGCCTGATGATTAAGTCGGTGAAAGTAGCAATTTCATCACAACTTTTTTTTTTTTTCGTTTGTTAAATTTAAAAGTACACACGAAGAAAAATTCACCAGAATCAATTACTATTTCTATGCCCGGGAAAATTATTATAGAAGTAACAGACAAATGCTTTGCAATTATGGCCGAAGCGTGAAATGCGATAAAAAGATAATTCACCATTAATAAATTAATCGAATCGTATTTTGTGTTTTTGCTAAGAAATTTCATGTAATCGGATGAAATTAAACACGAAGACACTGAACTATTAATTTTAACCGCCATCAACTATGGTCTAAAACAAGGTTAGATGTTAATCGCGTCTTTTAAGTTTATAATGGCGTTTTCGCAATTGGTTAGAATAATAAATTTATAAATTTGTGTGTATGTGTCAGAGAGAGAGAGAGAGATGGAGAGGAGAGCCCGAGGACAAGTTAAGAATATGTTTGAAACTAGCACTGAAATGTATGTTAATGACGCCATAAAATATCAGAATTAACGGAGTAAAAATAAAGGCGTCAAGTATATACATAACGCGCGATCATGAATTTTGACTGGAAGGCGTCATTGTACAAGCAATATGTTAATTGAGGATCGATATTGCTCCAGCTGTAACGGCGTACGAAGCTATCAGAAAGCGTCACGCCTGGTATTAGAGCGCGCGAACAGAGGTTTTGCGCCGAAGAATTTCAAGACTTAAAACTCTCGAAAGGACGGTTGGAATGAGATAAAAGCGTTTCTTTGTCTTTCCTCGTCTGTCGGTTTTTTTGTTGGGAATCCTCAAGCTCGCGTGCTTTCGATAATTACACGCTCGACGGTCGAGACGGAGATCCGAAACTATAAGGTTCGACAAGGCGAAGTTGACCAGCGTCTAATCGATTCGCCTCTTCGACATGGAAATAAACCAGCGGCCCCTTCGGCCACCGCTCATTGGAAAACAGATCAAAAAAGTTTGTAACACCTCGAGGTGACGGTACCGGACAGCTTTCAAACAGTTATTTCTTTACAATCGACTGTTTGCTTTTATCATTTCTATTTACGTATATACCTTTGTTAGACACGTCCTTTTTCAAGGAGCTTGAAACATTTATTCAAACATAAAAGAACTAACAATTTCAATAAACTTAGATTTATTGTTTAAAATTTGTTTTATCATTTTCATTTTTTACTTTCTACGTGATATCAGAAATAAGATTTCTTATATTTATTGACGAGACAAGATCGGAGATTATGAAATGAATATTTTGGCATTAATATTTTATCGACGCGGTTGTTTGAGTACACGGATTCATCAAGCAATGCTGATGTTTGACTGGGTTTCATCACTTTTGACGGTTCAGCAAAAAAAAAAAAAAAAAAAAAAAAAAAAAAGAAAACAAGGGCTTAGGTGAGGTTAGGACACAGAATGGGAAGCGGTAGATCGATTGAAGGGGTCGCGAGGGGCTGACTAGCAGGAAGCCAGGGGGAAGAGCGCGCGATCAAATATTAAGTCTTATCTGGCGCCGCTTTACCGAGAACTCTGACCGCGTCCTTTTTCAAGCCATACACTGTTTTACTCTTTCTTCCATTCTTCTTATCTAATTATCCCCACCGTACATAGTTCCGTGCTTTTCATATGGTTTCGATTCGATCAATTGGCCGCCTTATCCTACCTCATTCTATCATATCGTGTAATCGCGACGATCTGAATCATTTAATTGCGACGCGGGAATTGAGTATTTTGCGTGTACGAGAGCGTTCCGTCCATCACATTTCCATCACGCTACATTAATTGTACAAGAAAAAGATTGCCTCGCAAGCGAACAGCGCAATGAAAAGGATTTTAGCTTTCATTTCTATATCGCGTTATCTTTTTGTTTCCAACCCAAGTGTGCGGGGTTGACTGCGCAACCCTCCCCGCTGATCCGAACGATCGCATTTTCGATTGAAAATTCCACGCTGCGTCTCGCTCTTTGAGCAGTAAAAAACTTTTCCCCCCCTAATGACCGAACGAAAGTGGTGACCGTTAATTCGAACCCTCGGCCCTCAGAAATGTCTCGCATCTTTCCACGCTCTTCTTTTGTTTGAAGCGTTCTGTTTATCAGGTGACCCAGAAAAACAGTTAAACGACAAAGCCGTCGATATAATTTGTCACATATTGATTTGCTGAAACCCCGCGCACGATTCGAAGTATACAGTAACGATCGTTCAACTTTTAAATATCCCAGCAGAAGGGCGATTATCGTTTCCTTGAAATTGTCATGAAACCTTCAGAAAATAAAAAATCATACATAATGTTAAAAGCAAAAAACAAAGTTTTCGAGAACGATTTGCTTTCGGTGTACTTCTTATTTTTTGTTTTCCTTCTTATTTGTATCGTTGCGATGATTTCGAGATTAGAAGAATGCATAAGAAAGTTGAATTGGTCGAGGGTTAAAAGCTTGGCATTTATGAAATAGAAAAGTACAAAAGTAGCGGAGAGAAGCTTCGCGTTCGAAAGCTAAGAAGCGACGTAAGCTCAGCGAGCTGGGTAAAAGCGGAATGAAGATGAGGAGGTGAGTAGGAGTGGGATGGAAGAGGGTGGAGTAGGCGTCTGCTTTGCTCTCTTCTAAGTCTGTCTTGCTCACACATTCTTTTTACGGAGGGAACGGTGCCGAGCGGTCGGCCGGCCGGCCGGTCGGCGGAGGCAATGCGCGTCGCCTATCGATTTTTACTTCTAATGAATTCGAGCTAAAAAGCCCCGTCTTTCGTTCCATCCACCCGCGCCCGTTGTAACCAACCCTCGACGATCCCTTACGTTTAGGTCGCCGGCGTAACACAGCGCCAGCGTAGCCCGCGAAAGCTCCGCTTCCAGGAACCACGCCAATCACTGCGCGGCATAATTACACCCGGCGATCCCCTCGCGAATACTCCTCGCTCGTGTTTTTTTCCGAACACATTACAAGCCACAGACTTCTACCCTAAAATCAAAAGACTTGATTGAGTGATCGAACTCGATTCAATGACACAATGTGTATCGAAAAAAAAAAAAAAAAAGAAAATCTTATGGGTCGCAGATGCGGGTAATACTACTACACACCAGATGTCAATTGTTATCTAAAAAGAAATATGGTTCGCGATTGTAAAATGTCGAGGATTCATTCAAAAATGTTTGATTTAATAGCAAACATTCCAAAAGTATATTACAACAAGTTACGACACTGCCAGCAAACAGAGAGAGAGACAGACGAGTTCAAATAATATATTGGAAATTCTTGAAATTGTTTTGGCTCTTAATTCTAATCAAAGTTGATTGAATTTTAACTCTCGACCTTAGCCTGGTGGATGTAGAATAGTCAAATAATGAGAGCAAAGGAGAGACGAGGGATCAGATGCTACGATTCGATGGACGAACCAACACACGCTCTCTAGTGCATTCTGGCTTGCGAATGAAATCCTTAATTGAATTTCGATGCACGCTCGAGCATGCGCGATATGCACTTCCTGAAAGTGACCAAGGACACCGCAGAGCGTTTCTTTTGCATCGATTAGTTTCTTCAAGTTTTGCGCCACTCGATATATGCCATCTTGGAGATTGAAAATCATAATTTTTCAATTCAACATTCAACAAGCAATTTTCTTTTGTTTTTTTTTTGTTTTTTTTTTTTTGTTTTTTTTGCAAAATCACATAATTGTCGAATATAGCATTTATATTATATTTTTCTATAAAATTGTTTTATTGCCAAATTTATATTACATTTTATTTGAAAATTAAAAATGATTTTTTTTTTAATTGCAAATACTACTTAGAAAAGAAGTTGTAGCATTGTTTAATTTATTTTAAAATGCACATCAATGGATTAAATTAAATTAAAAAATGTACTATGAAATATAGGAAAATAGTGAAGCAAAAGTATATCAACAATAGATGTGTACAAAATGTTATACAGTTCATGAATCTAACTATGCGTTGCATGACAAAAAATTCAAATATGTGGAGCAAGTATGAGGAGTGAAAAATAAAGAGAAAGGGCCTCGAGGCGTAACATACTATAATATGAACCGGTTTGGAAATCCATCCCTTAAGGTCTTACAAGTCGTTCGAGAGCGACGCAATTATCGGCAATTCGAAGACATCGAGTTGGTGATACTTGCCCCACGGGGCTAGAACGCGTTAATTGAAATGAAACCGTGCGAATGAAAATTCCGTGCTTCAAAGCAGACACTTCATTTCGTTGGCTGTAACGTTCACTCTTCTATAGCTAAAGTTTCTCTCTCTTTCTCTCTCTCTCTCTCTCTTTCTCGCTCGTCACAATTCCGTGATTTTTTTCCCTTAACATCTCACAACTGGATAAGATTTGCTATTCGATCAAAAAGTAATAATTTATTCAAAAATCCAGAATTCGAAAGAAATATAAACAAATAAAAATATGAACGAAATATTGAAGTGAATGAATGTAAATTTGAAAATTGAACAAATGTTTGTTTAATCAAGATAATAGAAAAGAGTGTTGGAAACAATTGGTATGTTGACAATCGATGAAATCAAATACAACGAGGGGGTAACAGAACAAAAAGTCATGACTCGACAGACGTGTAATTAAAACGCGAACAAAAAAAAAGCCGTTCTCGCTACATTAAATAATGAGGTTCCAAAAATAAAATTTACAATAAAGTGCAATTCATCGAGCACCCCTGGGCCTTCAGTAGGTCTGGTATGGCTTAACATAATTAATAATAATGACTATAACACTGAATAACATCGATAAGATTAATGATTAGTAATGATGACTGCGCTGCAAATAATCGTACAAATACACACGGTGTCTCCGGGTGATATACAAAAAAAGAAAAATAAAAGAAAGGAAGAATGCGAAAGGTGACAAAACGTCGGGCGGAAACTGAAAAAGAGGGGTGTTACTACCTGCGTGTGCGAGAGCGAGTGTAATCGGTAAAAATATCAAATGACACGTCGCAACAGTAATCGCAGTCCGAGGGATCGTCGATTGGATTGGTTCGATTGGCCTTCAATCAGCGTAGCCCCTTCATCGATACAATGTTCTCACGTCTGGCAGACAAAAGATATCGTAATGCGAAATGAAAATCGTAGATGCATATAAGAAAAACGACGTTTGGCTGTTGAGGCTCGATCTCGTGCGCCTCTGTTCTCTCGCGTGTGCGTGTGCGCCAGACACGGACACAGATGCCAGCATAACTTCGGCGTAAAATCAGTTACGAAATCATGGGTTCCCACTGGCGGCGCCCCTCTCGCGGACCGATCATTAATTTGTAACGAACTGGTGCCGCCTGTTATTATCCTACGGTTACGCGATCACGCACATAAGCGATACCCCAACACCCGCGTGCCACGTATAGACACCGACCGCCATTCAACAAATAAAGATGCGTCACACAACTTGGCCAGATGTCCTCTCTCCTTTCTTCAATTCACACTTTTTTTCATTCCCAATACCGAAACATCAATTGCCTACACTGTCTAGTTTAGTAGCACACCAAAGCCTAGCTTCGTTACAAAACGAACCAGACGTTTGTTTTACTCAGAGTTAGAAAAAAAAAAAGAAAAACATATCTTTTGCATTGAAATCCGCTGGTTTA
The DNA here is from genome assembly GCA_030523145.1 of Trissolcus brochymenae. Lineage (NCBI taxonomy): Eukaryota > Metazoa > Arthropoda > Insecta > Hymenoptera > Scelionidae > Trissolcus > Trissolcus brochymenae. Next base: position 214,161 of record JAQQRF010000176.1, read on the forward strand.
CTTTGAAAGGATTTGCATCTAATTTGTCCGAGGGAATCAATTTGATGAGAAATAATTTTCCGAGTGTAAAAATCATGGATTGCAAATGAAGTTTTGTTATCGATGATTTTTCAGTTGAAATTATACTAATTTATGAAGATACGGCGAATTTTTTTTTTTTCTGTAATAAAAGAAAAAGAAACGAGGATGCAAATGACGTATTAATGTATATCTGGGATTGAAAAAGAAGCACGGAAAAATGACGAAGGGAAGGAATGGAAAGAAGGATACGCGGGGGAGAAGAGGGGGAGGGGGGTGTAAAAAAAACTTATAGGTGAAGTGGTGCGGTTGTGGAGTGAGACGGAGCTAAAAGAAGCTAAAGTAAGAAGCGACACTTAAGAAGGAGACGGAAACTCCGAGGCGGTAGACGCGGATCAATCGATAGGGAAATATCGGCGCTGGGGTGATTCGAGCAAGAAGACGACATCGTCAGCGGCGTAAGAAAAGGACCGAGAGCACGGGAGGAGGGTGTGGATGCATAAGGGGTGGCATTAGTCGGGCAGAGGCGGCTCGCATGGGATGAGGCGGGGTGGCTCCGAGGGTGCGCCTTTGTTCGCCCTCCTCACCGTCTTGCCTCTCCCCCGGTTTCCATCTCCTCCTTCGTCTCAACTTACTCTTCGAGGTCTTCCTCTCGTTTCGACTTCGCTTTTCTTTTTCTATCTTTCTTCTCGTTTCAGAACCTCGGCGACAAAGAGATCGCCTCAAGATTTCTTACGAGCCACTTCTTCAATGTCCTTTGCCACCGTTCGTGCAAATTAAAAACTATCACGCTTTTAAGCCTACAGTTCCCCCCCCCCCCCTCCAATCAAGATCAGATCTTCCATGAAGAAATAAAATTATACAGGTTTCATTTTCGCACACTCATTTCAAATTGATTCAACAAAAATTTAAAGGCCAATATAGATTTGCAACGCATTGTCTTGTAAACATAAACAAGATTTAAACAAGAAATGTCTTTTTTTTTTACAAATGTTTTGTGGACCTTTCATTGAGGTTGAACAAACGTCGAAATTTTTTTGTATCGCGTGAATTTGAGTTTTGTTAGTTTGGGATTCCCTATGAAAATATACGCACTGTAAGCACTACAATTTTAATATTGCCGAATAGTAATGTCGAAGTGATCGGAATGAATTTTCTTTGCAGACTCTAAAGGATTTCAGGGTTTCACGCCTTTCTCGAGATAGATTATTCAGCGAAGAGTGCATCACAGATTCTTTTTCTCTTGGCTCCATATACTTTTAAGCAAATTCACTCCCTATATCGACACGATTCTGCGACGCTAAAAAGAAAAGACGCCTTTCGTGGAGGAATATTTTTCGCAAGCAGAAAAGAGCATTCTTGTGTTTTTCGAATGCGTATCTATTGCTAGAGAGGAGCGTGAAAATTGACGAAGCATATGAGAGAGAGCGTCTCGCATCCAGTCGACATGGACTTGTCAATTACAAAAGACGATCACAAGTAAAATCGAAATATATGATTCGCGGGCCAATTACAATGGTTTGTGATATTGCAATGCCTAATGCACCACATCTGAAGGCTAAAAATGCGCCAATGCTAATGCAACGAATGATGAATTCTTGATAATTTGCAAGTTGCAAAAAAATTAGAATTATAGATTGATTTTCATTTGAACGTGACTTTGTAACAGAGAGCGCAAGAAATCAAATATTGTTGTTCGATTTGAGAACGCGTTTCGTTGACTTGTGGCCGCATCGCTAATTAGACTTTAAAATTGCCGCGGTTGAGAAAAATACGTCTTGAACTTTCTGCGCGAGGCATCATCCTATCTGCGATTGATTTCTGTGGTTATTGAACTTCTATGACCAGTGAAATCATCGACGTGATTATCGTACAAAAAGATCCGCAAGCACGTACGGAGTTCGATTTAAATTGCTAATCGATTTCGCTCCTTTGTAATCTCCCACTTCGACCGTAGGTATCTATCTACGATACATGATGACGTAGTTTATTCAACGTGCACGAGACGAAATGTGCATCAAAATCACGAATAACAATTTTGAGAAAAAATCATTTTCATGACAAAAAAAAAAAAAGAAAACAACTTTCTCAATATCTAAACTCATATTGATTTTTTTTAATTCTAATTTGAAAAATACATGCTAGTGAAATTTCAATACGATTATATTTCCAATGTAATTTATAAATTTGTATCTTTATATCTCACTGTAATAAAACTCTACTGAGACACTTAATTTCAAGATTCTTAAAGAGTGTAATAGGTTTTTTTTTTTTTTTTTTAATTTCAGACACTTGTTTTCAAAAAAATGACTGAAATTTGCACAAAAATTTGTTTTAAATGTTCAAAGTGTGAACGAGATTATTATAAAGATCCAAGAAACTTGTAGGTGTTATATCTACCGGCAGTATATTAAAAGAGAGCAAACGGTGATTGTGTATAGATATTATTCGTCGTTTTATTCTATTTAAGCTTGTCGTTTTATTCTGTTGTGTATTTGCATCGCGCATTAACGAGGCGAACGAAAATGAGTTGAAATTGTAAAACGAAAGAATTGACGGTCGTCTGTATCATTGGCACGGTGTTTGTCCATATAGCAAGACTTCATGTTGTTAACGACAATTTCGCGATCGTTTACGACTTTAATAATTTAGACGAAGCTACGCTCAGAACGGTCGACACGTTTTCGATCGTAAACAGTGAGACTGAATTCGTATTTTCGAAAAAAGAAAAAGTAAAAACAAAAAGAAACTAAAAGTAGTACCCGCTAAGTTGTTGTGCTCTTATCTATCTTTGAAACAACTACACGCAAAAATTTGTTACTTTTAAAAGTGATATTGATCAAATGATAATTACCAAGATGAACGTTGATAGCACTCATCTGTGGCGTTTCAGTATTTCGGCGTCCTGAAACACAAATGTTAACAATTTTTTATTGCAATTTTTGTATCAAAAAGTGTTAAGAATATATAAAAAAAAAAAAAAAAAAAATACATCTCGAGAAGTTAAAAAATGACTATTTCACACATTGTTAATTGTGCAGCGGACTGAAAATAAGTGTGTGCAATTATTGATGATGATATTTTTAAACACTTAAAAAACGAACAGTTCCATGAAAATTGTCGAGAGATTAGAAGACATTAATTAATTGTTAGCATAACAATGTGCATGCAAAAGGACAGCGGGGAGACTGTAACGTGCTTCGAGGATACGGGCCTTCATAAATTTACATGTCTTTGGCCGCGAGGATCATTTTTTACAGTCATTCCGAGAGAGACAGAATCACGCTCGTGTGAAGATCGAGCTGCAGACCTACAGCAACGCATGGGCGTATTATAGGTCCTCAAAATCATTATCAATACATTCATGTTTTAATATACGAAAATTCGTTCATCCGCTTTCTTTTGTTATCACAAATAACATTCATTAATCACTTTTCAAACGTTAACGTTTCAAATTGTTTGATCGTCTTAACGATGTCAATGTTTCATTTATACAATTTGCGCATTTGTAATTAGTCATCGTCAGAACGCTCATTTAAAACTTTCAAATTTTTTTAACTGTTTTCGATATTCCATTATTTTAATCAAACAAAAAAATAATGCAATATTTTTATTTTCAATTTAATTCCTTTTTCATACATCTGTTCAAACTGTTCATCTATCATTTTCTCGATACAAAAAATAGACATCATAATTTGTTTATTATGATTTTGGAATAGTTTAACTATTGCAAAATATTTGATCATAACGTCCTAAGACTGAATGAAGCCCAATCAAATTGATTATAAAGAACTGGAAAAACGAATCATAACAATATGTTGATAAAACAAAAACACTGGCAGTTGATTTTTAAAACATTATAATATGGAACTTGGATGTTACGATCGAAGAAGATTCCTATACAGCTCCCTGTTCGAGATGGATATTTATTTTTGTCTCAATGGCTCGTATTATTATAGCAAGTTGTTGTTGCGAGTGTTGGTAAGTGAGTGGGCGACTATGAAACGAGTTACCGAACATTTGCAGTGGATGTCTCTTGCCTCGCCTCGAATTAATAAACAGCAACAAATGACTGCCTATATCTGCCCTCTTCTCAGCATCTCAACTATTTCTTTTTTACTTCACTCGTTTGGACGACCAACCAACGTGTTCTGCCTCGTCAGGGAGCAAGGAACTCAGCCACCATCAACCGATTTCATCGTCTCGGCGAAGCGATTCGTAACTCACCAATTCGATCTCAACGTTACGCCACGCGCGCGCATAAGCAAATATTTCTCTTTTAAGCCTACCTAATGAACTGCCTGCTAATGTGCCAAGATAATTCATTTCTCCTAATTTGTTCCTTGTGTACTTTCAGCTTCATGCTTCAACCATATTTGGCCAATTTTGTACTTATTTATGATGTCAGATATGTGTTACCTTAACAACATTTTACTTTTTTTTTTTTTTTTTTTTTTTTTTTTTTTTTTTTTTTTTCAAAGTTCAATCAACATCGTCATATCGTCAAAACCATTCGAATCAATTTCTCTTGGCAAACAAAAAAAAATTCATAAAAAGATTTTTGCACTGAATGAGATGGTGATATTCGACCTTCTATTAGAGTATCAACAAAGACGAACCCATCAAAGAATTGCGAAACACTCGGAGAAATAATGATGAAATGAAATTACAGGGTCAATTTGCATTTCTAATTATCATTGCGCAGTTAATAATTAATTAACGGCAGCATATTTTAAACACGCGTAATGTGATGCGTGACGTAATCACGAGTCATTCTGTGCTGATATAATTAATTATCGTGTAATTAGTCAGCCTTTTTTTATTGAAAAAATTTTCCTAATACTGCCGTGTGTGAGGATTTGCATTAATTTTTCAATTATGTTTCGTGTCTGATGGAAAAAAAAGGACGAAAAAAAGGAACAAATCAGAAAACTGCTATTTAATACCTGTTACTGTGTCAGAGTATAGCAACTATAGATATTTTACGACGGTTTTTTTATTGCCATTAGTAAAGTTGTCTATACGCCAATACATATATTAAACACGTGTCGTTGCATTGTTCGAACATATGATCATACATTTTATTATGATTTCACAATGCCTCTATATTCTTAAATCAACCTAGACGCAAAACATTGTCAATTTCAAAACAATTATTTACCACGAATTTTCCATTTGTAAATTGAGATCTTAACCAATTTAAAAAATTAACTTCGATATCTACTGCTCCACACACTTTTTGAGAAAGAGTGGGACAAGAGTGAAGAAGAAAATATCTTTTACAACTGTACAAATAGTAAGAATTAATTTGGAAAAAAAAAAAAATAAACCCCTATTGAAAATGATTACTAACAAATGCGATCAGATTGATAGCAAAATGAAAGCAACAAACCACTCGAAAATGGTAGACGGAATGAAAACATAAAATTGTACTGGAGTGATAATGTGGCACTGATCGACGCAGCTCACAGCGAGGTGCAACATTCGGTCGACACTAAATCGCGAAACAATATAAAGCCAGACTCGCAGCCCGACGATATTTTATGCAAGCAACCCAAGATGCGTGGATGCAATAAAAAGAGACGAAAAAATAGCTGAATGACATTAATTGCAGCTTCCGAGGGATGCAAAATGTACTGACAAATATATTGAGCGGTGACGCGCGGGGGTGGCAGCGTGGATATCGACATAGCCGTCGCCGTGGATGTCGACGACGACGAAAAGCGTCGCGTAGTGGGGGCGTGAGCGCCCAGAACTAAGGGGTTGTTTGCCCCATCGGGTGGTTCTGGGGTTCCTCGTACTTACCCCACCGCGACGCACCCGGAGCGGAGCTATTTTGCATAGGGCCTGCGCGCATCGTCGGCAATGGCACAACGCGCTACCTCCCTTCGTGCCGTCTCGCCGATGCCATAAGTACGGAGAGCTTCGATTTGTCGAATCCGCGTTTTGCAACTCGCTGCGTCCTCCTCGTTCGTACCCTTAATCTCTTTTGCCCATCGATCCCCCGCAGTCTCTTGTTTATCCCGGCGCTTCGACGCGTTACTAACAGGCTGTCTCATTCGAGTCCGACGTGTATCATCAAAATAAAGCTCCCAACCACTTTCTGCTGCAACCCAGAACCAAACTGGCCAAAAATGTGCATCACTTAATCACGTCCGCTCTATTTCAATTTACAATCTCCTCTCTCTCTTTTTTACAAGTTAAATAACTTTTTCTTAAACAGCCAATTTGTTTAATCATTTTCACTTACAAACGAACAACAGATCTCAATTTTAAACCACAGTAGAATTCTAATTAACGCTGAAAAAAATGACTTTCCAACATGAGTGCCACCTAGATTGCGCGAACGATTGCAAATTGAATTTGCACAAGTTGCGTAAATGCAATCGTCTGATGAAAAAAAAAAAAAAAAAAAAAAAAAAAAAAAAAAAAAAAAAAAAAAAAAAAACAAAAAAATTCGTTATTCGGTTAAAACGTTGCTAATTGGACGAACAGGAAGTGCACTGAAATGAATCTGAAAGCCAATGAGCATCGACCTTCCCTTTCCGGAAAAGCAAAGGGTTCTCGTTGATAAGCATACCAACGTCAGAGTGGGGTAAATTGGTTAACGCCTCCACGTAATTAAGCAGAGTACAGCGAGTGCCAGAGTGGCAGGAAGCTGTTTCAGAGACTGGGGTGCTCCTCCCAACCTTCGCGCCGCATCTCATTTAATAAAGATTCATGCTAAGTGCAACCCCTTTGCAATAAGAACATAAAGTCAAGTCAAAGGAGAACTGATTTTCGGCATTTCATGAATATCAACGGTCAACAATTTTCCCATCCAAATTTCTAAAACCAACTTCATACCTCCATTCAATAGACCACGAAAAAAAAACAAAACAAAACTTCAGAAAAGTTATCCACAAAGTATAGTTTGAAGGGAGGAAAATAAGAAAGCCCAAAAAGTAGGGAACAAAAAAAAATAAACAAAGGGGTGGGCGAGAAAAATTTAAATCCACGGCACAGGTAGATTTTGCACGGGTCGTTTAATTTATTTAGAAGGCGCACGTTTGTTTTTTTGGTTTTGATTTGAGTATAATTGCGAGGGCAAATTTCGTATAAACTGATGGTGAAAGATAAATTGAAAAAGCTTGATAGTAGGAGAGCGCGAGGAGAGCGCAGTTGGAGGTGGAATAAAAGGTGGGGAAAGGAAATAAGAGATTGGAATGCAGAAAGGACATCCCTACCAAATGGAGGATAATTCTAGCGCAGCCCTCTCTTTGCAGGAGGACAGGTTTGCTGGGCGTTTGGAGGGAGATGGTTAGCGCATGTATAATTAGCGCAACCCGCAACGCGTACATAATAATAGCGAGCCAGGGTGGAGTCATCCTTTCGGCGCATGTGCCAGCATCCAACAGGGATGAAGTCATAATGTATTCATAACGTTGCTGTGCCAGCGGACCTGACCAGGCTCACTCGCATCCACGTTTCCGTCTCTGTTTTACGTGCCACTACGTATAGTTCGAATTCAACCCTGGCGCGCACCAACAGGCCACACGATTATCGTCCGGAATATACACCCAACGATGAGCTAAGCCTGAAAAAGCAATATCACGGATTTACGTGATTTAGCAAAGACTCTCAGTAGAAACGAACATGATTTTAAGCTCCGAATCCAGTCATGACAAATAGCGTGTTATAAACGCGTCCGAACAAATTGTAATGTTATCATTTGATTGTACTGCAAACTTGTTCATTCCAACGTGGACTTTGACATCAAATCAAAAAATATGATTCACAATATACTCATTCAGACGTTTTTGTTCCTGGACAATTTTGTTCACTTGAAATTTTACTATGCAAATTAGTGTAAAAAATATCAGAGTGCTTGTTTGATATTTGTCTAACATTCTAATTCCTTATTGAACCAGTACACCGTCTTTTTCCGGATGCTTGAGCACGACACATGTCCGAGCGAACTTGCTTCCCTCTGTCCAAATTCGCAACACGAGGGTTTCCACCATAAAGACGAATGGTCGGTTGTTCGTGGTTAGCCCTAAGAATACAGTGTCATCGAAAACATTACGGGATAACTTTTTTTTCTGTTATCAACACGAGTTTCCACAACGAGATGTGTTCAAACACGAGCCCTCAATTGTCGATGGAGAAATCATATGCTAATCAGAGGCGTTGGATTAACATCGAGATTAACAAATTTTGCCCGAAACTTTTAATAGATGGCGAGAGTCCTTTCTCATACGTGCACAACTTGTAATTGGTAACATAATAAAAGTCGTGCAGTACTTCTTTCTTTCTTTCTTTTTTTTTTTTTTTTTTTTTTTTTCTTCAACAGCGTAGTAATAAGCTGCGACTGCAGGCTCACGTACGTGCATGTACACATACGCGCAGTTGAATTAACACCCTCCGCGTGTTTATGTTCGATGTCGTGTCACATGTATATGGAGCTAAGCACGTATAAGTATCGACATGTACATGGAAAGCGAAGAAAGAGCTTGGCCAAGGTTCTTGGCGCTTTTAATAAGCGACAAACCTGCAACACGTACAGGATATCACCGCAACACCTTCGAGTATTCTCTTTTTTTCTGCTTGTACCGTTTTGCTTTTACAAAAAAAAAAAAAAAAAAAAAAAAAAACAGTCACATGTTGTACTTGAGTTCGTTTAGAATTTTGGATCTTGTTATTTTTCATTTGCACCATTCGTTTGTACATGCAAAATGAGAATGCGAGCAAAGAGGTTTTAGCGCTTGGGAAACAAAAATCACACTAGAACGTCAAACTTTGTTGAACATTCGGGGAGAACTTTGTGTCCGACAATTGAAATTCGAGAGAACGATTTCTGGTTGTGTTTTCTTCCTCCTCTTCGAGCGAGCAGACGCGGATGTGTATATTTTTGTATCGCGCACGATCGATCGGGGAATATTTTAATGTTTAATCAATCTAACGAGCGTGGTAACAAACCAAACGAGCAAATTTTTTGTCGCGGCTTAACACAACGAGTCATTAAATATGAAAACGCATGGAAGTATGACACGAGTTGTACATTTTGTTGCTAATTCGATGTGTAAAGAAATTCTGCTGGATGTTACAAGCTGTATAGTCGCTCTGCTAACCTATAGCAAGGGAATGTATATATAATTGATATTACTAGTTATAATTTTAATTGCTTTGAACTCGCAATGTGAACTAATCAGCCGCGATGCTTATCGTTGATTCACAATCAATCAATAAATCCTCCGCCGATCGTTCCGTTTCTGCCACCAGCCTTGGAATAAAATTCAACTTTTATGATCATGCGCTCGACGTGCGGCAAAAAAAAAAAAAAAAAGAAAAAAAAATTGTACCTACAGTTAGTACTTTGAAAACAATGTATAAAGCAGTGGTGTACCGTGTGGGCATTTTAACATTCCGTGGCCACCGTCACTTGCGTGCATAATTTCTTATCGTCATCGAGTGATGCGAAAGGTGTGACACCTTAACACAAGTCTATATAAAATTGAACGATCGAATCGGAATTAATTAAAATGTAATTCACGTCGATCATATGTTGCCAACACTTAGGAGTCGGTGCATCGTATTTATTCCTATCATGGATGGCATAGTTTGAACCTGTCAGCTCGAAAAATTCCACGAAGCAAATTAATAAACCACAGGTCAACGGTGGTAATCTGAAGACAACTTGTATGATGACGAACGTTGAATGCTGATGACTGAAATGAACTTAAAATATATATAAAATCCTGAAGTATCGGTGAAGGAACGAGAGGAAAAAAATGTTCTTTGCTTTAAAGGTGTCCATTTCTCTGACAGGACCGATAAATTCCCTCAGATAAGGTGACATATATGGCGAATTTATGCAGTCATAAATGCAACTATGGATGCAATATTAATGCCGCCATATATGTTGCATCTATGCACCATATATGTTTCTTTTTGCGTGGTCTATAGTTGCGAAAGACACGACCAACCTAATGCACACAAAACTGTGAACGAAAATTCGAAAGATCGCGTTTGATTTTTCTTCTTTCACTCCCGAGTAGACAACTATAATACACACAATATCGATTGAATGGATGTTTCCAGACCGACAATCTTACTCGAACTCATATGGCCTAATGACGATATTATTCCCATGGAATATTTTGTGCAATTACCGAATGTAATGACCCCTTGCTTTATTTATTCTACCCTTCCTAACAAACCCTCTTATTGATACACACGCACACACTGACGCAATCGACTAATTCGCGCGCAGTTGGCCGTCCACTCTTGGATTAATTATTCAAATGTGGACCCCTTGCCTAACTTTGCGGTCTCGTGATTAAAAGCACGATAATGCTGTGAGAATCTAATGACACCAGTCATTATCATTACTGACAACCAAGCTATTCCGCTGCTGACAAACAGATAACAATTCACAACCGAATTATTCAAATTTGATATTTTATTCAAATTTGTTATAAACAATCGAAAACACGTTGATCTCGAATTAATCGAGTATTTTTTGTTTTCGATCGCGATTAATCACCGTTGCGTAAATAGATTGTAAACGTTACCAGGGGGGGAACCGGTGTTATTAATTGTAAATTGTAATTAACGCTCGCGGTCTTATCCCGGGCGAGGTCCGATTAATTAAGCAAGCCCGCTGTGATTAATTATTAATTGTCGGGTGACGAGCGTGCATCCGCCATCCGTACAGCGACACTCAAATGTTCTTGGCTCTAGTCTGTATGATGACGATCAATCACATCCTTGCTTATATTCTTTTTGTATGTGTGAACCTCACTAGAAGGCAAAAAAGACTGTAACCCCCCACCCGTTTTTTTTTCTTTATTATACGCGGCTCATACAAACGTACAGTACTATACATTCATTACAAAATTAATTTTTTTACTAAACAATCAGCAAGGGCGACGAGGTAAAGTTATAACAAACAAAAAAAATTTTTTAATCACGGAAAATGATTTTAAACGAACAGTCAGAACAAAAAAAAAAAAGAATTTGCATAGTGGAAATAAAAGTAATTGAACGTTCTTTCGTCATCGAATTTTTGTTTACAAATTGACAGATTGACAAAATATCATAATCTAACAGGAGGCAATCTGTTATGCTAATTCTGGTGTCTAAAATGATCGTTGCGTAAACAAAGCTTTTTTTTTTTTTATTGAATCAGCGTGAAATAATTATGTATGAGTGACGATTACCGCAAACAATCATTTATAAATGTTCGCAGAAACAATTATCTATAAAAGAATAATTGTCGGACTTGAAAAAGCGATCAACTTTGTTCATCCATTCGATTGACATGATGTCATCCGTGCGTTTCAGATTGTTAACGTTTGGCGTTAATAATTGCCATTCGATAATTAACCGACGCCCATTTGTCGTATTGTGCGATTAGAGCGTAATCGTTAAATTGATCATAGTGTATGAACAGTATGTTACCGAGTATATAATATTCAATAGTTTATTGCGAGACTAGGAATTCGCGTTTACTGTTTGGCGCGTCAATAAAACGTCCCCCCCCCCAGTCAAAAATATATTAACTGATATATATACCTCGTGATTACCATATAATACAAAATTTGCTTTCAAAACAGCAGTCGCATCTTTATGTCTGTGATAGGAATGTTATATGGCGATAAATGTCGCGAACAAAACCTTTAATTGTCAACCGTCAAGTGTCGACGTCTTTTTCACAACTGAAACATTAAACATGCACGAATCGTAATATGAAACCCATGACGAAGCTAGAGTTACAAATTAATTAGTTTTTGTCTTGCACTTACAATTTGAATGAAAAAAAAAGAAAAAGAAAAAACGAATGTGTAATGTTATGCTAATTTTGCTTCCTGTTCTCTCTCTCTCTCTCCCTCTCTCTCTCTCAGTTTTGAAAGCTCTTTTTATTAGCTGTTTTTGTTTGAACATCATATCGTTCTTAGAATTTTGATGAACACCAATTATTATTTTGTTTTATAATTTCAATTCGAGAAATTTCAATTGCCAATTGGCAAAGTCACAATTTTAATTCAAAAATGAGTGAAAAGAAAAATTTGCTGGCAGAAAATTATTTAAATTATTGTTTAGCTGTGATTTTGAAATGGGTGTATGTACTTTCTATACGAACGAAAAAAAGCAAAAAAAGTGATGGAGTCTCACACTCACCTAATCTGGACCCACGAAGCATAAATATTCAATGTTTAGCTTCAGGTCATGTAGGTGAAAAATTTAACGATTCTTCAGAATCCGCTCGAGTACTTTAGACCTGCACACTTTTGCAGCGAATAAATTGTTGGTGCATCCAGACAAGTATAAAATGTTGGATTGTTTGATTGATATAAAACAATGATCCAAAACTTGAAAAAAAAAAAAAAATGAAAAGAACAAACTACAGTTGTACAGTGTCAAATTAAACGCCACCGCGAGAAGGAAGCTGAAAAAGTTCTTGGTAATTGAATCGAAATATAGTATATCTGTCACAATAGGCTGGTAATCATTTTTCCATTTATTTCATCGACTTATTGCAGTTCACGAATTAAGCCTCAAAGACTTAATTTTCTTGAATAAAATCTTGTTGCGCTTTCAAATTAGATTCGATTTTCATTAAATTACTTTATGAGAGGGATAAGGCGTAACTTCAGATTAACAACATATTGGGTGTAGTAAATTAAAAAAAAAAAATTTGGTTTCTATTAAAAAAAAGAAAAAAAAATGGTTCACAAACGCGTGACAAAATGATTGGGATAAAAATAAAGTTTCGTTAAATGTATAAATATCGCACAATATGACTGGCAGCGTAAAATTATTAGTTATTTGCGAGCCCGCGTAAAGTGCAACTATAAGTAAGCCGTGGCATTTTGATATAACTCACGGCGCACTGCACGAAAATTATTGACACCACAAATATAATTTGCATAAAAAGACAACAACATACCGGAATCAATTTACTGTCGACGGGGCTCAACGTGTGGAAATAACTTTGAATCCATCCAATGTCTAGCATCCTTTGACACTGACGCATCCCACAACTCACAAACAATGACACAAGACAGTACGCACTATTCGGAAACGAGAAACGAAAAAACAAACAATAAACGTTTCGTTCGTGAAAATCGTTCATTCAAGTCATCAGAAGAACCGTGTCATTTTTTTTATCATATAAAAAACCAAAGCGTGCATCTTGATTGACAAAATAATACCAGTGAGTGAACAATGATATAATTGTAGAACCTCGTTAATGTGTATTAACATTGGTTCAAAAAAAACAGTTGGAGGGGGGGAATGAAGAATCAAGAATCGCATCGAATGTGCATCGTAATGATTTGAAAGAGAGGAGCAAACAATTGACAGAGATGTTTGAACGATTCACGTGGACGCGATACCGGTCTGAGTTGACAGCGACCAATCACAGCGTGGTATCGTTGGAACCACGTAGTAGAAGCACGTCAACCCTCGCGTCGTTTGTAAACCTCCCCCTCCCATTTGTGTTTCGCAGTCAAATAATTGAATCTGGCATGTTATTTATTTTAGATGATTGTGAAACTGGCTGCGTGAGGTGTATCGCACAAAAAACTTTGTATCAAAATTCTGGTTGGCGGATGAGCGCGAGCCAATCAGCGTGCAAATAATTATGCGGCAAATTTCTCGCGACAGCTCACGGCGATTCGCATAGAGCGTGCGCTTCATCCAGCGTCCGACGCGACACTAGCAGATAGGGCCTCTCGCTCGCACGAGATCGCTGTTTCTCTCGGCCTCCCAAGCTACACCCCCTCCGCACATTCCATTCTCTTTCTCTATCTGCCGGATTCGCGACTTTCCGACTCGCTCGCTCGTTTATTCTCCCGTCCGTTCGCTTATTCTCCGGCAACGACGTTCATTTAGCTCGTCATTGCGTGGTGGGTACATCCATACGTGACATCCTCGTATCGTATTTTTACGCATGCTAGTCAACTTTGCCATACGCGCCCCAAAATCTCCTTCAACGCTTTGTTTCCACTCACTCGAAAAGCAAAAATTAAAATGCCTACACCTCCTTCTTTTTCAAACACACATTCCTAAAAATACATCCTCAACAATTACGGCCCAATTTATCCCACCTGTCACAATTACCCGAACTCATCATCTTGAACATTTATTTTTATGCCATAATTTTTGCAATTCTGTTTTTTATTTCTCGACTTATCTTTATTTTGGATATGAATCGATATTCTGTCATGGTGTGGGTACAAAATTTGTGATGTCAGCATAACAAAGTCAAATCACTGCCACTTGCCTCCCCTCAAATCCTTTATTATTACAGTTTTTTTTTTTTTTTTACACCTACCATACTTTGTAACATTCCTAGTTTTGTTTCCAGTTCACCCTTTTGCATTCAAATACGACGAGTTCTATTATACTCATTGAAATGCAACGGCTTTGTTTTGCTCTGTTTTGTATTTTCTTTATACATTTATTCGACTCTTCCTAATCGCACTTCACTCCATCCCACTACAGTGTATCATTGTGCCCACCGATAATGGTAAGATGAACATTGGATCGCTGCCAATTCTACTTGCAATTTTGTTGTGCAACATCGTTTGTTTGATGTATTTTCTATAAATGTGATTACGGTTAAACGGGTGTTGGACAGCACAGACTAAGCATTGTTTTGAATCCAATTTGTTCCAGACCGAGAATAACAAAACCGTAAGAAAGAGATCAAATGGTCTTTCATTTTCGTCTTATCAAAACCGAGCCCAATTTTATCATGCAGTTGAATTGAAAATCAACCAGCTTTGTAACAAGTCAAATTTCTTGTAAGATCCAACATTTTATCCAACTGAAACCAGAAGTTGAGTTTAAATGAAAACTCTCTCTCTCTCTCATCTTTATCATTTTAATTTAATTTTTTTTTCTTTTTTTTTTTTTTTTTGTTGGTTCATAATTTGATACGAACATTCTCGAAGATTTGTCATTTTATTTAGGAACGAAATAGTACGAAGGTAAATGGACATATTAGTGGGTTTAATTTGATTTGATTGTAATAGTTAGTGGACGTAAGGTTGTTAGTATATGTTGAGCAGTAATACGCATCAACGACACGGTGCATACAGAACGGACATATGGTCGGCTGGCTCGGCCGATTAGATACATTTGCATAACAATGGTGAAGTCTCGCTTTATTACGAGCAGCGTGGACCATAGTCTATACCAATCGCAACATAATAGCACTTAACTTGACAAAAAATAGTTGCAGCTTTCGGTGTATGAACGAATGGGCGCACCTTTTGTTTATTGCCGGGAACTCGTTCCGTGTGTGCCCGTGCATCATCAGCGAGCTCCTGCGGCTCGCAAAAATTTTTGAGGACCCGTGAATTGCGCGCGATAAGTATCTCGGCAGCTTCGTCGCCTCGAACAATGGTGAATTGCCGTTTACCCTGCTCCTAAAGATATCAGCACGAGGCCGAGAATGGCCCATAAGAATGCCAATGCACCCGCATGTTAAACGCAAATATATTTAAAAGCACTCCTCACTGACCTTTGTACCTTTTCATCCTTGCTTTTGGATACGTTTCCTAACATCGTTTCTTTTTTGTCCGAACCGTTTCAACTTTTTATTATGATTATTCAATTATTATTTTTTGCAAAACAAAATCAACGCGCTGGTTTCTAAGTAATTCCGAAATTCCAGTCGAGAGAGGTGCAAAGGCAGGGACGATAATATGTCTGAGCCGTTGATTAGGGGGGAAAAAAAATGGATGGAAAAATATTATCGGGAAAAGATTGACATTGAAGAGGTGGGAAATTGGATACAACGGGAAAACACCATTTCAAGCGATAAAGACGAGATTGGGACAAAAAGGTGAGCAAAAGTTGGAGCGATTAACCGAAGGTTCATAGCAATTATTGTTTTAAGATAAGGTGATTAATTTATGCTGAAAGTGGAATTATCAGTATTTGGATATCGATCGGTTTCTTGCGAGGCAAGAGCGGTATGAGGTTAAAACTAGCAAGGATACGAGGCCAGCTGCTTTACGATGGTATGTTCAGACGAAGATTATAAAGCGTTTATAGCACAGCTTCCCACCTCGGGGCACTCGCTTCTGATCTGCATAAAAATAGGGGAGTACGGGAGGAGGGCAGTGGAGGCAGGAGATGATCCTTAATACGAGATCAGATTATGATTCTGCGGGGGAGTAGGCTGCCCGAGGTGAGGTGCGAGGAGCTTCTAAGAGTTTCACCGCTAGGATCGGGCTCTCTCTTTTCTGCTACGTATCCGCGCTGTAACTTGCAGATTTAAAGGAATCAATTTTTTCATTACGCTTTTAATATCACACCTGGATGCATCAACATTTCTTTCTCGCAGTTATTCCTTGCGCAGCATTTCAACAAAAAGAAATAATTTCCTGCCAATTAATAAGATAAATCAAATCTCAACCTACAATGATAGTTGAAGCCGAACAATTTTTTTCCCCGACATTTTTTGTTCCAACAATGACAGTGGTGAAACTCAAACGTCTACGAAGAGAGGATACGCAAGTGTTGATATGAGAGATTGTCATGAGACGATTGTTAATCGTCTACATGAAGCGTGTTAGAGAGTTATTGATAAAAATGTGAAAGAATGGCGATAGTTGCGCGAAGAGAGAAAGAGAGAGGGGGGGGGGGAACAATTGTCTTATACGGGCAAAGAGTATTGAAGAGTACAGAATTTTATGCGATAAATGTTAGGTGGGTATAACTCAATATCGGACATGAAAAAGAGGCAGTGCGGAGCAAAAATGTTTGGGATCGACCTCGAGGGCAAAACGAGAAACATTAAAAGGGAGAGGACATTAAGAACCGCCACAGGTCTCGTGTATAAGGATCCGCCAGTGTAGAAAGAAGGGAAATAAAGAAAAAGAAGAGGACGGAGTCAAAGTTGGCACGAGCGAAATAAAGACGGAATGCGGGATGCTCGCGTATGAAGCAGGACCTCATAACTCCTTATAATGTCCTCTTTTGCGGATGCCTAGTGCTCACCCTCGCTCTCGTATGCTTTTGCAGAGCACAGTCTCGAACACAGGACTCTCCGGCTCTCCTAAATGAAATCGTGCTTGTGTATGGACACAGTGCAGGATGTGCAACACACGAACGGTGTCGCGCGGTGTCCGTGCTCTCTCTCTCTCTCTTACACACACAGACGCACACACGATCCACAAAAAGTTGAGAGGGGGGGGGGGGGCGATGTATGCGCGCGTAAGCATCCGTACGTACACTCATCCTCGACTCTTATACCTTTGCAACGAATAAGAGAGTTAATCTTGATATAATGGCCGCGACTGTCGCGACCTGCAAGACAATAGTTCAAGATATATCGTTAGCTGTGCTCTCTCGCGTCCCAACGCCATTATATACAGGCTGCCTTCGCTTTTTATTCCTCGTGGGGTGTCGGGATGCATATGGGGTTCCGAAGCGCCGATTGTACTACCTTCGTGAATTCAATCGACGCTCAGCAAAAGCCTCAAGATAAATAAAACCCATCGAATGCCAGGGCTCGCTTGGCTCTCGCTTGCTCTTTTCAATTCTCTACGTGAATTCCAAATAATCGCTCTCGCTGCTATAACACGAACGTTTCTTCTGTCCAAACTCATGTTACAAGATCACCATCGCGAACGGCCCCGCGCCTTTTTAATTCCTCCCCGTTCCCATTTAATAACCAGCGTTCGCACGAGATTCGTGTGTACCCAAACAAATTTCGCACCGAGGGAAGAAAAATTTTAATCCCGACGCGAGTTTCGTCCGAAGATATTGAATCTTGAAGTAAAACAGGAAAAAAAAAAAAACAAGGAGACGGAGAAATAACATCGGAGAAATTGTGTGTGTTTCCGAGGGCCGAATTGCCATCAGATTTTACAATGAGGCGAGTGTGTAGCAGCGATTGTAAAATACAAACAAGAGTGTATGAGATGGCTGTAATGAAGCGTCAATTTCTCATTGTAAAAGAGAGCTCGAGTCAGAGTGTGTGTGTGTGTGTGTGTGAGCGCGCGATCATATGAAATAATTTTTGTTCGCGAAATGTAAAAAGGTTTTCACGGTCCGGCGCACGAAAGGCCTTTCTCCCAATAGTAAATTTGGACGGTAATAACAAAGCCGAGTACCTGTCCAAGTTGTCGGTACTCTCGTTTGTTCCCTTTTATTCTACTCCCTTGATGCTTTTTCTCTCTTTGTTCGATTTCGTCTTTTTCGGTTGATGCCCAACGGATGATCATTATTTGAGTAAAAGCTACTTTTACTCGACTGCAGGTAGATGAAACGTTTTTGGTAACTAGTGGTGTCCACAAGACAGAGGGTAACACGGTCCTGCGAAATAAGAAGACAATGGACAGCGAGCATTTTCACACGCCCTGCAACTGTTGGGGAACCGCTCGGGAATCACTCTCCAAAGGCGAGAGGTGGTCACCCCTGGGGAACCAAGACCGGACATATCACCTGGTCGCAGAAACAAGAGTGTGTACGTTGCAGAATAAATTAATCTGTGTAAATTCAACGCCACCCTCTTACTCTACCCTTCTCCGTCCACTAAACTGCTGTTTAAAAAATGCATCAAGACAGCTGACAAGAATGCCCGCAAGGCCCAACGTGTATCATGAGAAGCCATCACTATATACTTCACAATCAATGTTTCTTCATGATTTGTCATTTCTACACTCGCTCTCATCAGGGGCTTCGTTTTGTTTCACTGTCACTCATTTTGTTCGTCCATCTTCTTAACCTTCAAACTTATTTTCCAAACCATCTTATTTCAAACAATACGATTTTGTAATCATTTAATTTTGCAATTATTCAATTTGTCGCCGGAATTTATATTTTGCAAATGAAACATTGTTCATTCTTTTTTTTTTTTTTTTTTTTTTTTTTTTTTTTTTTTTTTTTTTTTTTTTTTTTTTTTTTTTTTTTTTTTTTTTTTTTTTTTTTTTTTTTTTTTTATTATTATCTAATATTGTCACTTC
This sequence comes from Trissolcus brochymenae, assembly GCA_030523145.1. Taxonomy (NCBI): domain Eukaryota; kingdom Metazoa; phylum Arthropoda; class Insecta; order Hymenoptera; family Scelionidae; genus Trissolcus; species Trissolcus brochymenae. Next base: position 233,147 of record JAQQRF010000176.1, read on the forward strand.
GTGACAAAATTGTGTGTTTTCTGTCACTGTTTTCTCACGCTTCAGAAAGAAACGGTCCATTAATACCGATTGTCATCGGAATGAAGAATTTCCAAAATTCCTGACAATGCATTATGTCGCTTGGTTTTTCGCTTATACTTCTACCTATGTGACGCAGCATATCTATGGATCTATCTCTCTTTGCACACCTGCTCCACAGCATCCTGAAACAGCCAGTATAAAAATAATGTTTTAAAATTTGATTATACAAAATCATCTAATAACAGTTATTTAAAATTTATAACATATTTAATAGTTTTTAATATAATTGTTATCATTTTTTGACTAATATAAATTAAAGGTACTTGGTTTTTTGACATTTTGTAAAAAAAAAAATAGACTTTTTGTTATCGTCATGAGGTGTTAGTTATAGTAAATATGCGAGTACTGTGGGAGAATATTTGTTTAAAGTTTCATTATTTTGAAGATAAATAAATTTGATCCATCATGAACGTGTCACTGGAGCCAAAGCTTTACGTGCAGCTAATAATGGTTTTTTGACACAAGGGAACAGGCTACCATAGTGTCACCGTTGAATGTGTAAATTCATGGAATCACTAAATCCGTCTTTTTTAATACAAAAGCAAGAACCGATCCATCTTTGGCATTTACTGACAAAATTGAAGATACGAAAATAATTCGCACGGAACAAACGACGATCAATGGAATGTTTTCAAATAAGCAAAAAGAAACATTTCCAACAAAAGGAATAATGAAATATGTCGGGTTTTTTTTTGTTCAACCCATACGTTTTAATTTGCAAGTTTAATTAAATAATTCATTTAAATTAACTTTTATAAATTGAACAAGGAATAATGTCGCTTGATCGTTAATTTTTTTTTCTGATGTTTTCGAAGGAGTTAAAAAAACGATCAAAGGAATTAGTGAAATTGACAAAAGTGTCAACTCCCATATCATATGAATGTTGTTCTAATAATAAAATCTGATATGGGTGCCTTTGGTTTAGTATCTCCGAGCGACCATAATGAGTGGCCGGTAAGCATATTGTCATGCTAATCATTCTGCGCAGACCTCGAGAAACCACGCTCTCGATCTCTACGTATACATTCAGAGATGTGCTCAAGACAACGAGCAATGATTCAAACTCGAAGCACAAAAGAATGACCGGTCTTCCTTGAATTTAGGCATGGGTCCTTACAGCGAAAACGATTTTAATTTTTTTTTGTTTGTTCTCGTGAGACAACTACAGATTTATATGACGGAATTATAATATTTGCTTTTCAAATGTGAAACACCATGGTACTTTTTTAATGAATCAAAGCATATTAGAAATATGCGCTTGAAAGCAAAAGTGTGATATTCAACCATGCAAAAATTTTATATTCGCAGTATAAATATAATTTATATAATATTATATGCACATTTATATAATACATATATGCATGTACATCATAATTATTTTTTGCATATATCTGGCATGCATGCAACATTTGTATCTTTTTGCATGCTAACATTTTTATGTTATGTTTAAATTAAAAAATAAAACAAAAAAAAAACAAACAAAATAAAATGTTCTATCATACAGTGGGGAAAAAAAAATGAAGTGTCAAAGATATTCAAACGACATTGATTTTCGATACGAAATAATGTATCACCCGTTACATACAAAATGATCAAAGCGGCCTAGTCTAGGAAAATTGTGCATGTTGCTGTATATACGAAGCATTAGGACAACCCCGTTCATTACTAGTGGCACAATTAAGGACCAATCTTGAGCATAATGGCCGACAATCGGGCGGCACAAAAAGTCCGCACAATTCTTGGGAGCTGGAACCACGCCGACGACTCTGTAATAAGCAACTAAATTTACGGGTCAAACTTAGCTCCAATCTAGTTTTCGTTGAGAGCCTCTTGAATCATTAGTGTGTTCCTTGATTATTGGACCATAATCTAAAATGACCAACACGAATTGAATAAAATTTAAATTACACTCCGCCAGGAGACTGCGCGCGCGGTCTTTTAAATTATTCAAATCTAATTTAAACTATAATTATATCTACTACGATGAATAAAAAAACAAAGGACAGAAAATTGAGAACAAAAGAAAGAAATCGAGGATACAGTTATACTCGGAGGTGATAACGATGACAGTAAAATTATCAATTTTTTTCCTCTGATCGAACTTTTTCAGTTACTGTGGATCGTGTTTCGCACGACAATGAAATCTTCGAAAAGCCAAAACCGTTCCACGGGGGGGAATATTTCGTATCGAACAATAGCCGACGATAGGAATAGCATCCGATTTTTGCATGCCAATTTCGCGCGGCATTGTACCGTAGACAATGCACCAATAATTACGCTAAACGCCAGCCATTCATATATATATATATATAGTCGCTCACACTAATTCAAACCACCTTTCCATACCCATTATCGTTTTGCAAGCTAAATAATCGTCCGATGCACTGCTGCCATTTTTCGACGATTATACTTGACATCGGTGTGTTATGCGTATGCACAGCCACTCATACAAATATCTGTCAGATAGTACGTGTGTCTATACGCAACGCGAGATGGACGTTTCACGTTTGCTCGACGGTTTTCAATCAAAAATTATTGCCACCAAAAATAATGTTTGATTTACACACTTGTAATTATAAAGATGAATACATTTGTGCGAATAAATTTATCTTCAAGTCGATAAATCATCCACCAACCTCAGAGTGTCGCGCAAAACTTTTTTTTTAGATGGTTAATATATTTTAAAAATGTTCCAAATTTTCAATAGCGCAAGTCAAAGTTGTTTTTTTTTGTTTTTTTATCTTTGATAAATTGTGAAATGTTTCAAAGATTTATATATTTTTTTTTTCAATTAAATTGGTTCAATCTGGTGCGGCAGAAAGTAAGAGAGCGATGTTAAAAAATTACAAAAGTCAACTATGTATATACTAAGTGAGGAATCGGATTTGGATCGTCATTAGCATGATTTGCTTTGTCAGCAGCGAAGAGGATCGATTCGGAATAATGAATATGAGAAAGCTTAAATGCCCCTTGAAAAGTGATATTCTAGTCTCTCTCCAGAGGTGTAAGCTTTTTGTAAGATGACTAACCAGTCGTTTATTATGCATCGAAATGCCAGCGAAGATGCCACGCGAGTGGACGGGACGTTGTAAACGTGAGCAAAAATAAAGTAACAACCGGCTCTTGAGTGATTTTGCGTCCCTCTAGGCACTCGCGGGAGATCCCTTTTGCAAGCACGAAAACAGCACTTTTTTTCATACATTAAGTATCAACAATTGTATCAACATTCATCACCGAATTGCCCGAGTCGTCAACACGAACAAAAAGAAAAATTAAGAACAAAAAAAGAAAAACATGAACACACACCCGACACTTGGCACGGCGTGTACAAAATTAATGATCGATCAAACGGTTTCAAGTATCAAAAATAGATTTAATTTCAGCTGCTCAGCGAGCTCCTACAAAATTTCCCCCTCAAAATCTTTATCGCAACTTTTGTATAATGAAATCAAAATCGCCGTCAAGAACTGACGCCCGGCTTATTCGCGCGATTACTTAAGTTCTATAATTAGTCATAGAGCGCGATTTTTATTTTCGTTTACACTTGAACGTCCTTGCTCGTTTTACGTTACCATTAATTTAACGCTCTTTTTTTGCTCTCGGTGAATCGCGACAAAGTTATTGTAATTTATATACTCCCGCGAACAAGATGATCGCAAAAGTTATTATTAAAGAATTATTTTTTCTCGCCGTTGACCTTCGCGTGGAAATGAAGTTAGAGAACACAAGAAAGCCGAGAGAGAAAAAAAAAATTCAACCTCCGTTCGTACGCGCTCGCCGTGTGTTTGAATTTTATATTAAAACAATTCTTGTTTTCTTTTTTGTTCTTGTTTTGTTTCCAGCGGGATGAATAGAAATGTTTTTTCGCTGATTGAAAGGAAACTCGTTAGCCGATCTATCAAAGATACGAGCAAGTTGCTCGCGCCGTATCATGTTTGATTGTTAGATCACACGTGTGGAATTTTGGACATTAGATCGTTAGCGCAATATGAAATAACGGCCTGAGGTCATTGTTCAGCCGCTCTGAGACTGCGCCAATAACCAGTTTCGTATAGCGTATGAGAACTTACTGAAACAAAAGCACGTAAACCTGTTGAAGACAATCAAATTGCCCCTGGCCAGGTCCCTAGCTCGCGGCCCTCTACGAGAGATGAACAGTTGGATGACTTTTTTCATACCATGATAAACTATTATGAATAGAAATGGCAACATGTGTTAGCTTCTAATGCACACTTTCCACCTCGGAGCATATAGTACATTGGACATCACACATACCCACTAACACTTTTTCTCCTACCATATTTGTCCAAACATTAAACAAAAACTCCTCAAAATTTTTTGTTCATTCAAACTAATTAAAAACAATTTCAAAAGTTCAACAAAAAATATAACCAACAGAAAAGAAGTTCAACTGCATTCCAAAGTGATATCAATTAGAAACATATAATAAAGTATAATTGAACTGTTCGATTAAAAAAAATGGTTACTTTTTGAATAGCGCGAATAGCTATTCAAAAAATCAATCGAACGAAAAAAAAAAAAAGAAAAAAAGAAAGTCTCAAGACTTTCATTTGACCGTAAGACTGTCGTCGCGCAATACAACATATTACTGACTCTTAGCTAATTTTGTTCTCCGTCCTGGTCGCACGACGGCGAGTCCCCTAAAAGTTATCCTTAAGTACGTCTGTCTCTGTCTAAAGCAGGATTCGACTCTTTCGCCGATGGTCAGCGGGTGTGAGGTCGCAAGGAAGACGGTGGCAAAGACGACCGCGCGGTGGTTGAGACAAGCTGGAGTAAAAGAGCTGAAGCAAAACAAGACAGAGAGGGTTATAGATGATGAGGGTATAACAGAGCAGGAGAAAGAAAAGAAAGAAGGAAGAAAAGGAAAAAAAAGAACGAGTAGTATGGGGTGGACGCGGGGCGAGTGGACGGCGAGCGGGGGTTGGTTGGTCAGTGCTCCTTACTTAAGGGGTGGCGAGTCTGTTCTTAATTAACGCTTGCCTCTTTTGCTGCAACCCCCTCGCCATCGTGGTCCTGTAATGAGGGTGCTGGCGTGTGTGAGTGCGCGAAAGCGTTGTATTTGTTGGCCGACCGGAAACGCGTGTGGGTGACCTAGATGAGACGCGGCTCGTCTAGCTAATTCTTTTCTTCCGCGCTGACCACTAAAGTAAGTAGATGGCCATGTACGCTATACATAGCTATGTATATAGCACGTCCACATAAGCCACTGATTCTTCGTATGTGTTGACTATACATACAAGTCTACAAGGCTCGTATATTAGCTCCGGCGGTCAGCTTTTCACTTCAAAAAAAATATATATGAAATAATCAACCTGTCAGATTTTCCAAAGCGCTATATTGCTCTCTTTGCAATAATCAGCAAACTCGATCGTACCTTTTTTATTCCAGTTCCTGATATTCCTCCTTCACAATAAAAATTTGCAATCAATGACAAAAAAGCCTTTTATAGATTGCAATCGTTTGTTGCAGTTTTTTTTTTTTTTTTTTTTTTTCTTCATAACTAAGAATAGTTTGGTCAATTCCGAGACGCAATGCGCGAAAATGTTTATATTTTTAAGTATATACGACGTTAACGTAAGATACACTTCTTTTTTATGTCGGCTTATTTATAAATCAAACATAGATTCAACTGTTTCGTAACGATTCGATACTTCACGCCTAAAAATATTTTTTTTTTTTTCATCGGTGCAATTTAAGATATTTTGCATTAGAGTTTAGCGTATGACTAAGATGTCGATGAATGCAATGTGACTCTTTCGCAAGAACGAAAATGGCGAGGAAAATAAATAGAAGATAAATGGCGCGGAGGAAGAAAAATTAAAAACATGAAAGGAAATATCAAAGTGCGAAACACTTATATTTGAGTTTGAATCGTGAAAGAGTTGATTGAAAGAAAACGAATTCGGTGGCAATGTTGTTTAGTTGAGGCATAACTGATACTAAACGGAAGAAATATTTTCAAGAAAGGATTCTTTCTTGAAAAGTTTCGCACGAAGGGCTGTTGGTCGCATTCCAAGAAAGACGAAATCACTTGTCCTTGTCTTCCGGGACGCTTGCTGGTCAGTCCGCTTTCCTGTCGCAACGCGAGCGAGGATAACAGCAATTAAGTCTCCCGTTAATAGAAACTATTGTGATTAATTATTGGATTTAATGAACGGCTCTGTCTTTAAATATAGTCGGACGGATCACGGTGGTGCACCGCAAAAATTAGATACTACGATTTTATACGCGTGTGCGCCAAGAGAAACGGCCCCTGTCACACTCTGATGATTTTTTAACCGACAATCACTCTAGTTGTGGGACAGACTGGTCGCATTCACAAGGAACGTTTGGGCATGAACCTTGGTCCTATGAATTAGATCCGTTATTTTTTGCATTTACATACTAATAACTCCCGCTCACAAGATTTATATTCAAATTTATATTACATTCATAAGCTGCTTTTATATAGAAACTGATAAAATATCATTTTTCAATTTTATTTTTTAATTCTTCTTCGACACATTCTTTTTTTCAATCTCACATTCATTGCTTTCAAACATTTCTTACCTAAACTCTAATGTCAAATTTCATTTAAAATTGAGCTAATTGTATTTCGAATTGTTATATTTTGTAAATATAGAAAGTGAACAGCTATAATGTTATTGTAACATTTTGTACAATGAACAATTGTATAAAACCAGATTTTCACAAAGAATATAATATTTTACAAGTTAGTTACATTATTCCGTTCTAGAGACACGCTAACATAAGAATCCTATAGAGTTTGCAGAAGTTTATTCTATCACATATCGATATTTTCATCAAAATATCGATTAGCTGGTATAATAATTACTTTTTTGTCATTAAAGGGTCGCTACCCCTGAATCGAAGATCTCCCACCCTTGTTCATTAGGTTAGAAACCTACTGCCAAGGGAATACCACGATCTAACAGCTGCCACGGTGCTTAGTCATACATTTTGCACAATTGTTAATTAATTATCACCTGCTATATCAAACGATAAAATATTGATCATCACCATAAATAATATAAGAGCTCTATCGAAGGTGTAAGAAAAAAAAAATAAGAAAATTTTGCATGCTAAGATGATCGTTTTGCAAGAACAACATTATTTTTCTTCCCTTTTCATTTCGTCTATTGAAAATCAGAAGAACAAAAAAGACGATTAAGAATTGCTCGTTGTTAGAAATTTCAAACTCGGAGATTTCTTAGAAGATATAAAACCCGAGTCTAATGAGTTTATAGAAATTTTTAAATATCTTGGCTATTTTAAAATTAGCAACACTCGACAGTTAACATTCGCGAGCTTACTCGAATTCTGTTGAGTAATGTAGACAATCTCACACTCTGACGAACAGTGCGCGTATAAGTCGCGGTAATACGACTGTGCGTCAATGTTTCTATACGTGCCGCAGTTGTCTGCGTAGAGTGGGTGGCGGTCGGGTATTTCTGTATCTAATTATAATCCTTGGTGAGGGAGCAAGGCAATCGCCTAAAATTAGAGCGTATAGTCTAACCGCTATAGCATATTATTTTATGTATAATGTCGTGAAACTCCTACATCGTGATTTGCTTATGATTCTAACGAACGCTTTTTCATTAGAACGCTATTTCATTTCATTATTCATAGTTATAGAATTTCCTTCCAGAGATACTCGCCAGTTATTACCATTTTCTATAACGCAACGAAACTCCACTAATTGCCTTTCTAATAATGAAAGAAACAACATCTGCTAAAATATAATTAACAATTGGTTGTTTATTATTTTCTTCTTTTTTTTTTTTTCAATTTTGAAAATGATAATTTTTTGAACTCAGATATGCGCCATGAAAGACGCAGTTTGATTAAAACATACACGAAGCTCGATTTATATGAATGTGGTGCTGGCAGTTTCATTTCTTCCCCTTAACGACTCGTTTACCGCGTCAAAGAGCAAAGGCGTCACATTAAACGGGAGCACACGATACCATTGAAAAATGACGGCAATGATAATAATTACAATAATAATGATAATAAAAATTTCACGGAAAACAATGCGACGTTACCAAAGCTCGAGCAGCCTGGAATGAAATAGAAGATAATGATGGGCTTTACACCCCCCGATTGAATTTTTTTTGTCAATGCTTGAAATAAGAGAGAGAGAGGAGAAGGGGCCGAGAAAGAAACGCGCGGCAGTTATAACCGGGCGTCCGGTTTGTTGAGTTGATTGTCGTTTGGCGTGACGAAGCGAGAAGCTTTTTTTCGCTCGATTACACGCAAATGTCACTTCTCGAAATGCCAAATAATCTTTGCTCTCTTCGATTTATACCTCGTCGTTGAAATCCAGGATTGTCAAAATGATTTAACACTTTTGTTTTGCGCCACGGAGCTGTTTCGTCGTGGTTGATATGCTTCACTTTTTTTTTTTTTTTTTTTTTTTTTACAAGATGAAAATGAGAAAAAGAAAGTTTTATCTCAAAGTTTTGATATCGGTAAGTGATGACGGGTTCTAAATCTCCTCAAATATACGAAGTCCGGTTGTGGCGCTGCACGTTGTATACCATAAGGACATCGTTAAGATTATATTTAGACATTGTGTAAGAAATATGTGCTTGTCGGAGCCAAGTCACTCATTACGCGAGACAGCATTAACACTTTCGAATTCAGGACGCTTTATACAGTACACGCTTTTGTAATAAGCTACATTAATATCTGCAACCATTGTGCTCCATTATTTATACAAAATTTCACGTCCGTGTGTACATGCAAAAAAACAACTTCTTGTTTTGACACAAACGTCAAATTTAAATATCCGTTTTTCCATCAACTGGTCCTGGTGTTTCTTTTTTTTTTTTTTTTTTTTTCTTCTTCTTCTTCTTTTGGTTTCTTCTTCAATTAACTGATTTGCGCGCTAGAGATTCTTTTGATTTTGTCACCATGAATTACACATATCTCTGACAATGATTAAAAGAAAATGTCGTACAAGTCTGAACTCTGTTAGACAAACATAGCGTTTTATTTCATTTACCTGACGATACATTATTATTTTTCTTCCATATTAAATTTCAGAGCAATTGGACGAAGAAGACTTCGATCCTGTAATTGACAATACAATTATGTCAAGGACAGGGACAGATTACGGAAGTATTGGTGATGAAATTGCCTGATAAAGATGACAATTTGAGGGTAAATTTGTAACCAAAATAGCACGAATAATAAATAATCATTACAATTCACCGAATTATCCTGTATATTATTTCACGATATAAAAATAATTGAAAGAATTGCCAGCCGGCATGCAACGTTATATGAGATTTGTTCTGATCGTTACAGTAGAATCACGTTACTTGCTCACATTTTACATCACTAAATCCGTTCTTCCTTGAAGGCTGATTTTGAACGAGAGATGTCATTGTTTTCATTGTTTCATCGGGGCTCAAACATTTTAATAAAAAAAAAAAAAAAAGAAAAAAAATCCACAAAACTTTATCTAAGTAGTTTGTCCGATCGATCTTGATAACTTCCACAAGTATGGTCTGATAAATATGATATTCTTCTTTTCATAAAAGGATACACAGTATAAGACTTAATTAACCCTTGACTCATTAAAACAAACTTTTCTTACAGGTAATTTGCTCATACCACTTCAGACCGTTTATATGAAAACTTAATCACTACTCAGTGTAATAAACTTAGCTATAACACCAAACTCAATTCCATCTAGAAGTCATTAGTTTAAATTTTCTTTTCAAATATAATATCTCGTGTCAAACAAAATTTCAAATCAAGACATTGTGAATTAATTTCAAATTATTTTGATTGTTCAAGTGGAGGGGGTGGATAAAAACGATGCGCACTTGAGATGAAAGAGAGAGAGAGAGAGAGAGAGAGAGAGAGAAAAAGAGAAAGGGGGGCAAGAGGAGGGAGGGATGAAAAGTGAAGGAAGCACATGCGTTGTCAAGAATCGGAATTTGAGCTCGCTGGCTGATGGAGCTCACGGGATTCGTTGGCACATCCGAAGAGCGGGGATAGTTCGCTGGCAGAATTTGCATAGGGTTGGATGGGGGTGGCGAAGCGATATGCAAACCAGGCGGTGGCAACGAATTTAAATGGTCTTGCGCACAGCGTCTGCTCCTTGATAAACACACATGTGAGAGAGAGGCAGAGAGGTTGACACGCGCGAAAGCACATGCGATATAATGCACGTGTGTGTTGTTGCTCACCTCGTCTGTAGCGTGTCCGAGCTGCGTGTGTGTATATATATGCAGCGCTAACTACCAGGCCGGGAGGGTAAAAAGTGATAGCGCGCCAAGTGCATGAGACTCCACTCGCGAAAAACTGGCACTCAAAACTGGAGTGCCGGTGTGTGTTGTATTCCTCACGTGTCGGGGGCCGGCTTCACAATTCGCACATCTTCACACACGCAGTACACTCACACAGATGCGATGCCTCTGCGGACACGCGGTTCTTGTATCTCTTGCATGCAAACTCGCATTCACGAATTGTGCGCATTGTCATGGGTGCGCACATACGATATACAGCGGGACAACAAACAATGAGCCGTCATGTGGCATGTCAGGTACACAACGGCCTTAGATACACACGACGGCACATTTAAAAGCACATATCAACGCGATCCAACAACCGCGGCTCGACCTTTCGCACTCAATTTATTCGGCCGTGGTTAATTAGTTTGTCGCGGCAGCGAGCTCGAGTTTGATATTTTGCTTTGATTATATATACAGGGAGCTTTTCACGGGAATCGAGTAAAATGGCTGCTAGCCACTCCGGCGCGTCTGAGCTACTGGCTTACCTCCCTCGTTTGGCTTCGCACACATACCACTTATTTCACCACACGGACTCTCTAATACGCGCCCAAGTCCACCCACACGTGGGGAACGCACACATGCGCGGATCTATCACACGTTGAGTGCGAGCGAGACTACCCGCGGAAGATTTCATCGAACGCGCACGTGTTTACGCGCACTACAGCTGACGGAGCACGCACACATTAGATTTATGCACTTTCAACGAAACCACCCGAAAAATATAGACTTTATTTTGTCGATTCGTCGAACAATTTTTGTTCTGATTCGCGATGACCGCTGCTGTTTCTTCCTCGATCGTGTTCTCGCTCGAATGTTTCGATTACATTATTACGCCCGAAAGCAAAAATAACAGCCGCAAGTTCTAGCCGCTTAATTGTCTGACCCAGTTACATTTTTCAGCTGGTGGGTGTCCAACTTTTTATTCTTTTCTTTTCCTCTTTTTTTCTTTTTTTTTTCTTTTTTTTCTTTTTTTTTTCGTTTCTTGGTTCAATGTTCGCCTATTGCATGAAAAGTTTGGTGGGAAGAAAAAAAATAAATTAGAGATTGAGGTTTTAGTTGTGTTTAAACGAGGTTGACTTGGGTTGATTTTGCAAAATAAATTTAGATACTTTTTGAAAAGAGTTTGAATGGCAATGTTTTATCAACACGGATGTTGACAATGGTCGAGTGCTAAAAGTCTTTGTGAAAAAGAATGAAACCTCCTTGACTTCAAAAAATCCGATCACGACAACTGCTTCCGCATAAAAGGTCCTCATAAAAAGGGTCTTCAACAGATCCAAAGCATTGTTCTTCATTCATTGTTTTCTTTTATAAATACGTGCTAGACGTTATTGTGTCTGATTCGACACCTTTCTTTCTATATTTTGTTTTGAGCCATTAGATGGACTTATCACTAATTAAGTGCCAAATTTTTTTTACACACAATTTAACATTCAGCAGATTAATTATTAGCATAAAAACCTTCAAGGGATCTAAATGATTTGTTATTTTTAAATAATATGTTAAATATTGTTGTCAATGCATCGTTTCAATTCGCCAAGAACTCACATATGTATGTATACTTTCATTATTTTTATTTGACGAAAAGCTAATAATTCTGGCTCTGTAGTTTATTGCAGTTATTGTTTTCTCAGGGTAGCATTTTCGTAGATACGTAGCTCTTAATTTCTTTTCAACCGAGGCAGACAATGAGAGCCACTTGGGCTTTCCTTTTCTACTTCTCGTCTTAGCAATGTAGCAGTCTCTACCAAGTATAGTATTGTGGTTTAATTATTGACTTTATTATGATTTTGTCCACCGAGCTTATAGTGACCCTTACTGAAGCAGCTCTGGACTTGAAAGCCCGCATTGTACTTTCACAATATCACTACTATTCTTTGTTTCTCTATGATTTAGTTTCGTATCGCCATCTCACTCAGCTCTTGTTCACTTTTGATCAATATTTATTGTCTCGTTGACTTATCAACGCAACACAACATAATTCAGAACCTAAAATTTTATTCATATAATAATTGAAATAGTGTAACAAACAATTGTATATGAATAAAAAAAAATGTTGCAATTTTGAGTTTATATAAGTAATTAATGTTTATGACATTTTATATAACATGAATTGAATATCAAATCGTAGTTATTCATTTTGAAACTCCTTAATAGGAAAAACATATTACGAACGTAAAATTTGAAGTATAGTGTTTCTAGCACGAATGTCTTCTCTGTCAATGATTCTACGGCTGTTGTCTACTTTGATTGTCGTCACCGTCGCGTTTATTGGGATTATAAAGCGTGCAACACAAGAACGGCAGGAAAGAAAGATTTGTTTAAATTATTCAAATTAGATTCAAAATTGAATGCGCGGTCTACTCGTGTGCAGGTAATGACGGCACTTGCATATAAATGGTAATTATTGTCATTATTTTGGTATAGTCGTTATGTACGCGCAACGTCGTTTCTACTATAATGCCGTGTGTTCCCATACACTACCTGAGATAATTATTAAAATTGTTTTATTGTTGTTATAATTAGAGGGGACATGCTATTTTTTTTTTTTAGTTCTCGTCTTGCTAGTCCTTATCTATTCACAATATTGACGATTTTTGCTCTACATATACATGCGATTACTGTGTTTAAATACCGTCAACTTATCACGAAAACATTAACCATACAAATTTGTTTGACGGTATATACTACGATGCAAAAAAAAAAAAAAAAAAAAAAAAAGAAAGAGAAAAAAGAAAAAAAAAAAAAGAAAAAAAAAAAAAAAAAAAAAAAAAAAAAAAAAAAAAAAAGGATAAAAAGTAGGTGTAACCTGTGATGAACAAATAGCAAGTTCAAAAAAAAGAAAAAGAAAACTAATTCTGTATTAAAAAAAAGTTAAAATTAAAGTTAGACAAATGATACGCGAACATATTGAAAGAGGACGACAGTAAAGTATCAGTCACAAAGACAGAAACACAAACACAAATAAATTAAATCCTGAATGAAAAATAAAAACCTGTATACAGTTGAACTGGGCAAATTGATCGGCTGCAATTTGACGTTTGCTCAAATGTGATCTCATCATCGTATTATCACTTTATCACAAGTGTAATAAAATAATAGCAACGACAGTGGTTTGCGAAAAAAAAAAAAAAAAAAAAAAAAAAAAAAAAAAAAAAAAAAAAAAAAAAAAAAAAAAAAAAAAAAAAAAAATTTGAATGGGACTTATTAAGGACACTGGCTGGATAATGCAGTGCAGTGCCAATTAATTCGATCGTGTGAAGTATGCAGAGCGCGAGATGTAGTTAGCGAGCTGGGACAAGTCGACGACGGATTGGATATTGTGTCAGTCGAGTCGTTTGGCATTAAAAGTAATTACGACGTGATTGACCGAAGCCCGTGTTAAGCGGTAACCAGGGGTGCAGAGGGGGTAAATCATCGCAGTGACGCACGTAGCTCGTTGCTTCCATCCAATTATACAATCAGCCATTCGTGAGAGAAGAGAACGATCATCATGATTATGAAGATAGGAATGAGAGAGCGAGAGGTACATGTGTGCGCATGAGAAAGAAATGGACGCGAGAATGAAAAAAGAAGCGCCTGCATACTAAGCACAAGAGAAACATCAATATGATTTGGTGGAACTGATGTTTAAATACAAATGACAAAGAGGCCGAACAAACGAACGAACGAGCGAAAGAGAGGAACGCACACGGAACAAGAGACGACACGATCAGGACAGATAAGGCAGCAAAGCAAAGAAATGCAACAAAGTAAACTGATCGCGATCGTTATTGTCTATTATGAAATCTTTCTGAGTGCGACAGTCTTGGACGCAGCTGCTCCTCTTCTAATGGTGTATAAACCGTGTGATTGAGAAATAAATGATCCGAGGAAAAAAAAGGCACGGATACAATCACAGGTTCATCATTTTATAAATACCGCACACGAATCGTTTTTTTTTTTTTTTTTTTTTTTTTTCATACTGCCACCTTTAGTCCAGCTGTCACAATTACCCCGACTGTCTGTACGATTCAAACTACGCGAATAAATGAAATTGAAGTTGGTAATAATGTGGGACAAAAAATTGCAAGACATTTGCACACTTTTTTGATGGTTGAAACTTGGAAAGTTGGAACGAGAGAATGGACACAGTGTTGCCCCCTGGTGTCGTGCTATGCAACGTTGTTTGAAACATAAAAAATGATCGCAATGCAGAATTGACATCATTCGCAGGCAAAAGATCATTAGTTTGGTATCTTTTAGACTTTTTTGTATCAGTGCGTTTGTGGTTCATTGAAGATCTGAAAGTTGGCGAGCGAGCGAATTACGCTGCAAAATGAATAAAAGGTGTTAGTGACCACAGGAACGGTTATTATAAAACAAAAGATGTCGGTAGCCGTTCCATAATAAAGAAGAGCAACTACGCGTTGATGGCCGCTAAAAATCGAAAGGAGATGGCGAGACAAAAGAAAAGTCGTATCCCGTGGTACCGTGAGTGAAGGATGTGGTTCCACGCACAGCGATCAACTTAATTCGCGCGCTGCCGACTCTTTTTCTTATACATTCAACCTCCTGCTTCCTCCACTCCACCGACCTTCACCGTCATCCACCATAGCTTTCGTATTTATCTCACAACTGGTCAACTTCTTCGGCACCTTCTGCTTGCCACTGATTTTAATTCGCCGTGGAAAAATTATCTCGTCCTGGACTCCACAGTTCGTCCTTCTTCTTCTTTTTTTGTTCTAAAAAAAACTACCTCACCATACAAAAATATGGCGCACTGTAATTATACTTCAAAATTAACCCTTCATTTTTACCTATTAGATCTTATGGTACTTTATACCTCACAATGATCATGCTGGGCAAAAACAAGAAATTCTATAGGCTTTCGGTAAACATGTAACTAGAGTCCAACTTTGTAACCCGGCATTAAAATTATGCATTTGACACCCATTCGTTTTAAGTTTTTGCTCTTCCAGAATTCTCGTCGAATTACGTACGACTGTAGTTGTGCAGTTACTTTTTAAAGCAAGATTGATTAACCAGATAGTTATGACAAGGAGTAGATACTCTCTTAATCCGGTGATAAAAACGCCGGCTCACGTATACTGTTTTATTCGGTTTCCCGGACCGCTGTGAGTTAAACGCATTCATAATTACCATCTTCTACGTGAATTGCTTAGCTTATTATCATTGCGGCAACCTCTACTTCATATCACACTACATACAACCTCGGTATCCCATTGCAAGCAGTTTACATCAAAGTAAACCTCAACTTATTGATTGAATTACGACATTAGATATTGTTTGCAAAATGCATTGTTTTTATAATTAAAAAATTTCGTTTTTGATAGCTGGTTTTTCCAGATATTTTGAAATGAAAGTGTCTACGCAAAAGGTGCCGAAGATTCAACCGAACTGTAATTAAAGTACCAAAATTAAGGCATCGTTATTTTCTGTTACACTTACTTCGGTGTTACTTTCGAATGCTGTGTGAGCAAAAACAGCCGCTTAAACAATACCGCCTTAAAATCTGCACTTACCTTTAATTTTTACAGTCACAAAATTGCCATAAATTCGTCTTCGGTTGATGGCTATTCTGGTAATAGTTAATGTCTGACTCAACGCGAAAAGAACATTCGCAAGGAACATTTTTACGCATCACTTATAATTATCGTTTATATTATATTGTGAGGCGTTAGTCGGATACTTAGTCGGCTGTTTTTATAGTCGTAAAGCAATATTTACTAGCGTTCGCTGGGATTCGGCGCAGTTGCAAAATTACCGTATTGTTGCGATATTTCAAATTGTCCTTATGGTCACATGTTATTCCTTCGACAATGTGCCTTCAACATTATAATTTCGAAAAGTACATCGAAATGGGTATTATCGACTGTTCACCCCCCCCCCTCTCCCCAACCTAAACCCGCGCACGTTTCACAAATACTTTGCTATCACGTTTAATGCGTTCTTTCCTGATTCTATTTAATTATACCAAATTAATTCGAATGATTGAATTTTAGATAATTTGAATTTTAAATTTCATCATAGTGGACTGTTACAACTATAAGCACCAAACATTATCGATGAGTGCAAAACATGATGCGGCGCTCATACAAGTATAGAGAAAAGTTAGTCTGTTCAGCACGTAGCCTGGGGTGCCAACCGCAAGATAATAATTTTATAATTGACGAAATTACGACAACTTGCTTCGGTACAGTCTCAGTATAAGTCGTGGGAGGTTACCTTAACATTGTTTTGTACGAGTCAGTTGATAGGAAGATCTCTAATCTGTCTGTATCTTATGAAAGAGGCCGATGGTGAGATATGACCGCATAATCATTGAGCCATTATTTTAGTTCTTCTCTACTCTTTCTACTCACAACTTTCTTGGCCAAATTATAAAATTACTCAATAATTTTTCAAGAAATTCGAAGCCCCTCCGATAGTGCATTAAACAATTTTAAAATATTTGGATGAATTACACTGTAATTTTTATTATTATTTTGGAAAACGAAAATTAATTTCAATCCATCGAAATATCCTTCTCTTATTGTTTTCAATATTTCAATTTGTTGTCGGAGTTGAACAAAACTGTTTTAACAATTCTTTTGAAAAATATAAACGAAATCTCATTGTTATACTATTTATTCGCTATCGATGAAAAGCAGAAACTTTGGGAACGCGAAACTCACCCTTTAGGTATAAAGTTTTGCTTCCACGTTATTAGCAAAGTTCGACTGACCGCAACGTGTTCTTATAAATTATGTTATTAAATGTATACATTCTCCCATTAGATCTATAACAACTTAAACAACTAAATTGTTATATAAAAAATGCCGAATAATTCCAAAAATTAATTATACAACCTCAATATTTTTTTCTTTTTTCTTAATTTATGCAAAAATATATTCTACAAACAATTTTTATAATCTTGCATAATCAGATTTAACGTTGCATTGATTGTTTGGGATGCCATATGGGCTGAACGACAATTACCGATTCGAATGTGCGCTCGTGAACATGACATAATTATAGATGTAAAACGTAAAAACGAAACAATAGGAAAGCGACAATACGTTTATAGGGAACTTTTAAATACTCAAATAAGGCGAGTTAGTTTGATCGACAGTTGGTGATGTAAAACGCTACTAGGGCTTATGGTGGATAAAGCAAACGTCCGCGTATAATTAGCGTAATAAGTAGTTTTTTTTAAGGCGGGTCTACGGAGAAGAGCTGAAAACAAAGCGATGAAGTTAAAGGCAGCTAATTTCGGTTTGACGATGGATAAAAGGGCTGCCTGCCGGGTTCGGAAGAAAGCCTCGCGCCACTTGCACATCCTCCCTCATCTATTCAATCTTTGGTGAAGCAAGCCCATGTTTCGTACCGTATCAAAAGGCGGGGGCACCCTTTGCGTTTGTGCGAGTAAATTTTTTCTACCTTATTTCAACCGCCCCCCTTTATCCTTTCCTGCCGACAAAGACTAAAAATATGCGCGTACCAGCTTAAGGCATCAAAACACGCGATCAAAAACTCATGCTACCAAAATCTGTTTAATTGCAATGTTTAACAACAATTAACGTCATGGGTGTTGGCCGAGGTCTGTCAGGACAAGCTACAAGGCTGAAACAGCTGTATACTTATCATCCCAACAATGTAAACATGCCGAATGTTCAGAAACAATCTTAGTATTCTGTTACACCAATACGTAAGGTGTAGAATAAGAATCTTCAAAACTATCTTCAGTTAATTAACCAACGTGTAAGAATAATTCGCAAGATAATGATTGAAATAAAATCATGTAATTATGCCTGCGTCACTCAGGACTATACTCACGTGGCAAAAATGTAATCTGAAAATTGTTGTTCTGGTAACGACAGATTCGCAGGTTATTTTTAAGTGTAAATACGACGAATTAAATCGATCTTTTTATATGCCAATACATTTGCAGGTCCAGGTGTGCAGAAATGGTCGTAACATAAGCATCCCATCAGCAGCATCAGCAGCAACAGTAGTTCACTAACGATCTTGTGAACAAGGAGAGAAAATACAAGGAGAGAAAATGGGTAGGTTAAACTTAAGTTTAAATATCAATCAGCGGGTAAAAAAAATGTCAAGAGATAACTGAATGTGAAAGTGACTTGGATAAAAGCAGAAGACGTCCGAGTGCAAGGAGCCTGTGTGTTAGGCCTCTTTACGGGTGTTTAATTAGCAGCTTAAGAAACAGATGCCACGTACTCAGAACTCAATCAGATCCCCTTCATAAGCGTGCCTTGGTCTCGCATGCATAATGTCCTGTCGTCCAACGTTACGGAGAAATTAATTCCAGATAGCCTCGCTTCCGAGGATTTCGCGAAGGTGTGGCTTCGTCATATACTTTTCCGTTCAGCTGCTTTTGTTCACCTGAAAGTTTAAACAAATCAAACGAACAATCATTTATACGTCACTATTGAAAAACATCAAACCGACCATTATTTTTGTGCCCAATTGTTTATTCATATTTACGTGCAAATTACAATCACGTAACTTGTTTAGCTGTTACCAATTAATTACAACAAAATATAAACATTGTTTGACAATAATTACGACACCAGCAAGGAACATCTCTTTATCTAGCATCAGGTTCGATTCGGCCTACAATTACCATTTCAAATGCTCACCTTACTTCACTTGGAACCAAACCTTAGGCTGCTCTTCATTCCGTGTGATACACCGGGTGGTCTTTCTTCTGATAACACTTGGTGGCTTTTGCAAGTAGTTGGGTGGGAGGGTTTATTATTTAGTTTGGTCGTTTCTATCTTTCATCTACTTGACCTCACTTTTATTCTGCCTTTTTTATCCGTCTGTTATACAAACTATATTCTTTTTCAACTTGAGCAACAAAATATATATTGATATAATTGACAATGCCTAAACATTTCATCTGAAATTAAAGAAATAAGAATTGTACAATTTACTAATAATTATAAGATATAAAGTAAATTGTAGTAGTGACATTATCTCAGCGTATATTTTTATATTTGCATCATTGAAACAATGACTTTTTAAATTCGATCCAAGTACAACTATAATCGCCCCAGGCAACGGCCAAAGCAAAATTTAAATTTATATGAATATAAACAGATCAATAGATCAGAAGACAACAGTGTGAAATAATATATGATCCTGTACGGGCTTTCATTACGTTTTATTGTATAGGTTAGGATGTTTGAGTTTGTATGTCCAGTTAATTACGTGTGCAGTAAATTATCTGATAATGAGGTGCCGGGTTGAAGCCTCAGGCATTCTTGCTGGCCAACTCGAAGATGATTTTTTTTTTGTACTTCAAATCAGAAACACAGAACTAATAACTTTACAATTATTTTTGCAAACGAATGGTGAATCATTTTTTTGGTTTCACTGTGTAACACTGTGTAAAACATTACAATTATTTTATAAGTACTGACATACGTTTTAAAATATTTTCAATGTTTATTATGGTACTGTCAATGGTCATTTTTGCAATATTGTTTTTATGAATGCTCGAGAACATCAAAAACCTTCGAAAAATTAATGAATCATTAATTTTAAAATCCAATTTTAAATGTAGCGATATGAATGATTCCACACTGCGTTGGTGGGGTGCCTTACAAGGTAGAAGGGCAAGAATGTTTGACAGCCATTTTTCAATGATCAGACTATGTTAGTTATCAATCGTTAAAATCTCTTCATCCTCGGCTCTTTCCATGCCATCGCAACGTTAGGTTTTACTTCTCGTGCAAGAGTCAATCTTCGTTTTCTATTCCTTCACTCCCAATAAAGAAAGGTTATCTTTCATCTGTTCTCTGTCTCGCGATCTTTTCCTTTTTCACAAGGTATCTGCTTAGCATGAACGATTAGCACGTGGGCATTCACATCAATCGCTTTTTTATCTTTCTTCTTTGCATTTCAATCATATTCAGCTTCAGTGAATGAGCCCTTTATTTTCTAATTGTTATCAATTCTTTATTTATCAGCTGGCCAAAAATCAATCTTGCAAACTTAAAATTAGTCTGTGTATAAGCAAATGTAAATTTGTATATTTATGTCTATATTTTAAAAGTGCTACAATAACTATTTCACATATTCAATTTTTTAATTGATTTACAACTATTTATTTCCATCAAGTTTTTGAAACATGCATGTAATAAAAAATGAAAATGTGTTTAAAAATGTTAAATAATTAAGTCAAAATGTAGGTTTACAAACGTCTGTGGCTATAAGAAAAAATTGTATTTAATGTTATAAGTAGAATGCTCATATTTTATTTATATTTCTTTCAGTCATATCAAAAATATGAACACAAACATGTAGTGTTGCCTAATGACAGGGGCGCGATATGTATTGAAAATTATTGTATTTTGTTCATCGAAAGAATTATTACTTTACTATCGCCGATATCTTATGTTTTAACACTATTATTATGTTGAATATTTATGAAAATTATCTAATAATTAAATTATTATGGACATAAATGCAAACAGTATATGTTCCATTTGTTCGATAGTTATTCTGATAAATAAATGTTCAATATTATTATAACAATGAATTCAATATATTTACATTTATTTAAAATGCAATATTCTGAATATTATACTTTTACGAAACCTTTTGTAAAAAAGATTATTTATATACACATAAAATGTTTTAAATTTCATTTTTATATTCAATTTTTAAAGGTGCATGATATTAAACAAAAATATTTAAGTACATGATATTTAAACCAATTTTCATATAAATAATCATAGATATAAAAATAGAAATAAAAATGTTTGTAGTATTTTTGCCACGGATGAATTTGCATTTAGTTTTTCATTACACAGAAATAATCATGTTTTATTAAAAAGAGTTTAGTGGAACAAAGATTGACCAAACGGAATCAAAGTAGTTTTCAATGTCGCCGATTGCGACTACAATGTACCGCTATTTAAATTTTCTTTGCCTTCTTTCGCGGGTAATTCTCAATTCGTGTTGGTCGTAACTTGATACTGGACGTCTGCGTTTACGTTCGCATTCTGTTGAGTATAACAGTTAAATTTACAAGCAGTGTCGAATTTACAAGCTACAGAAGAGTGCCCTTTGCTGTACTACGATGCTTAGTGATGGAATGCTACTTTGAAATCAAAATGCATGAATGCGTCCAATGAAGCCGCACTGGTACTACAATGGGCGTCAATTAATTAATTAATTAAAGCTATAACTTCATTTAATTTTATTATACGGGCACTTATGAAAATTATTTTGCCTCAGTGATTTTCTTAATTAAAAATTATTATAATTAATCATTAAACGATGGATAGTTAATTCGTTAACCAAATTTTATTTATAAAATAAATAAGTATAAAAATCAATACTGCAAATATTAGTTGAACTTTCTTACGTAGGTATACGTACATGTAAGAAGCGCTGCCTGTTGGCAGGGGCAACTGACTTCAATATCCTTGGTCCTCGTATTTCTTCTACTTGCAAACAAGTGAATAATATCTTTTTTGGTAAAATAATATTTTTTTATAATTACAAAAAAAAAAACAACAGAATTTCTGTATTTTTTATCAACAACAGAATTTCTGTATTTTTTTATCAACAACAGTATTTATACAAAACACAAAATGATTTCTTCTGTGAACATTTTATTTATTTATTTAACTTTTCCGAAATGAAAAATTCTAATTATAAAATATCTTTCATCTTAATATATTTCATTTTAGGTAACAATTGTTATGGTTACTTACCTCCAATAGTTGTTCGATATTTTTTTTAACATATTCGATCAAAAAATACAGCATTGTATCAAACATTAATTGTTCAAATCTTTTGAACCATACAGTACGTATGTTACTGAGCGTAAAAAAATTAACAAATATAACACAATGTATCCTGGAATGTCATAATGCACGATATAAAACACATTCGGCGATACATCTCTAATGGCATTTGTTCGAACCAAAATAATGATAACTCGAATTTACAAAGGGAGGCCTGGTCGATTGTTTATTAGTGGTCAGAATACAATAGAGGTCAAGACCCGAAAAGAAGACGAGGCTGATGGAATCAGAAAAAGATAAAGAAAGTACGAGCAGCAGCAGGTACGCGACAACATGGATTGCAGTAACCCAGGATTGAAGAAGTAAAAAGTATATGCTGCGAAAATACAAAAGAAACGAGAAAGGTCCGGCCCATATTTAAGTATGCGAATTCGCCGCCAAATTTATGCCCGGCAAGAAATATTTCTAAATTTTTAGTCGCCACCCCTAAGGCCAATTCTTATCGACCTCACCGGCGTTACTTTCATATCGAAATTTACAAGGTAGCGTTGGGATTATACAAAGACAGTTATTCCGCCGAATTTCGCTGGTTAACAAAAAATATGTCAGGTTAATTCCACCGAAATGAAAATTAGATCAACTTGGATGATTTTGAACAGATTATTTGGAGATCAATTATGCGATAGAACATATAACTAACATATGGTAAACATGCAATTCTGTAAACCGAAAATAATATACATTCGTTTTGGAACAAAGATCAGAAGCCGCGAACTTGTATGGATAAAAAAGTATACAAAAAGAAAAAAAAAACAGCGAATGAACAAAAAAAAAGTAGATAGGTGGTTTCAAAGAATCAATGAAAGGGAATCTGTGCGATTCGGCAGATTTTAATCTATCATGATAGAAGGAGACAACTCATATGAAAGTTTTCAAGAAACGAAGATGGAACGAGAATTATAAAATGGGCTATGTCTCCTAATAGGTTTACATATTTATCGACATTTAGCTGTGTGGACAAACCTAAATGTCGGCATATCTTTTAACTGTTGGCTCGGCAGGAGACCTTAATTTAAAACATTGAACTATTTTGGATTACAGATAAAGGGGTGAATTGTTGGGATTTATAAGATCAGTTTTGGAAGATTAATTTGCATGCCATCAAAGGAAACCAAAAAATCACCGTTACTTGATGAACCAGTTAATTTACATTGATTTGAATAAAAGTCACTGGAAATTTGCACAAATTTTGTACATTTTAATATCAGTTGCACTTTTTGCACTATTGAAAAAAAGAAACTTTTATCGTTTCTAAATTAGCTGATTAGATTTTTTTTTCTTTTTTAAGAAACACAATTTATCTGCATAGCCCAAAAAGCCTACATCAAGTAACCATCTTTCTAGGAAACTGAGAAATTTTTGCTCTTCTGCTTTTCATCTTGTAACATTAGATGATAACGCGAGAGTTTTAAATAATCTTTTTTTTTAATTCAACTGTGTTCTTCTCTTCGTCTTTTATTCATGTTTTTTTATTCCCTACGGATTGTCCTGAAAATAGCATGTCGAATAAATATAGCTAACACAGTAAAGTCTAGTTAGTATGCATAGTGCGGAAGTTCAACGGGAATGAGACGTCACCTCTAGACTCGTCATGTTCGCCCTTACATTTGGTCTTTATACAATATGTAATACATGTTTCACAAAAGAACGATATTCAAGACGACTGATATGTATCATGCTAATACATCAGGTTGAAAATATCAACATTTTAAATAAGTTACAAAAATAGACAAACAAATTCTAAAATTGTTTGAATCGCTGCATGGATAAATCACGCGGAGAAGAGAATAATTTGTATTTTAATAACCTCTTAATCCATCAGGAAATCATACCCAATACAAAAAAAAGCGAAAAGGATAATGAATCGAGAAATTCATCTCATGGAGTATGAAAGGGTTTAAATTACTGTAAATTGAGAAGGCGAATTTGAAAGGGTAAAGAGAACGAGTTAGTTGGTTAATGAAACTAATCATATTTGACGCATAATATGACGGATCAAGAGTAAACGAAACCCTTGCTCTTATACGTGCTAAAATCGCTTTGTATCGCAATTGAAGGGTCCACGACATTCGAATGCCGTCGTCACATTTTCAGCATCCCAACAAAAAAAGGGGTTTCAAGCAATTAACGAATTCATATGTTGAGATAATTATCTATTCTAATGTGAATGAACATTTCAATATCACGCGTAGGCTTCTTCGTGATATCATTCTGCTTGTTAGTTAATCAATTTTTCTACAATCTATAAAATTTATAAAAAATGTTTATAAACATAACTGAAATTGATTAATGTTTTCTTAATATCATGAAGTATCAGTGAAATTTTGAGTAAAGTGACGGAAAGACAACTAAAACGATCCGAGAACTATACAGATTTGTAACGATATCAGTCACGGAATCAAATCAGGAGTAGTAAAATTTCGTTATCAAGTAGGTCTATTATGAACGGTTTTCTATTACACCAGGATAGTACTATCTTTTACGTTAAATCTTACCATCATTCTTGTGTACCCTTATTTTACCAAATTTTTCTCTCTGATAGGGCTCCGACCGGTTTCATTTTATTGTAATTGTTACGACCAGTCACCACTAGCCCTACACTATATTGGGTTAAACTATTCCCAAATAGCTAATGCTTCTCAGCCATGCAATTTCACCTTCTGAAACAAAAAAATATAAAAATCAACGCATTACTTTCCGTCCATTTATTTTGTTATATATAAAAAATTGGAGTTAATTGAATTGTCATATATTTTATTGTTTACACAATCTCCATTATCATTTTTGAGTCATTACTATTTTTTCTACAAAAATTTTTATTTTTGCAGTCATTTGAGATTTGATACAGACTATTTTTACAAAGGAGAAACGGCCGTGGACCAAGCATCATTTCAGGTTCCACTTAACGATCAGTTCTTTTTTTCAGAGATTAGTTTATTCATTAGTAGGTATACGGCATAAAATTTGAGTTGATGGCACAAAACGTAATAGCAATGTGAGTGGCTATTCGGGACCATGAACAAAATCTGTGAATGCAAATTGTGGACCGCACGATTTCCCTTGTCGACGTGAGTTCATGGACTTGGGGCGCAGTGAGTTTAATTATCGGGTTAAACGTAGCGAATGCTGATTCTGATGAGAGTTCCGGATTCGAATGCCTTGCCTTTTATCCCCCTCAGTAGTAGTGTCTCTTTCTATGGATACGTGACTGTCACTCTGTCGAGCTAGTTAACTAACTAACAGTCTGGACAGTTAGTGAGTACGGATTGCGATCCGTGGGGGAGATACGTCACGTATAAACCCCCGATGACATTGTTCGCACTCGGATTCATATTCAAATTGGCTTGCGCCGGATTTCGATTGCGATTATTACCAACGTCATTGCTCATGCACACTGTCCCAAGAGTTATTTCCGCTATGCTTTTCTACACGATTCATTTGCTGGAGCCAAAGTAAATTAAACGCTCTTACAGAACTCAAGAAATTATCAACGAATCGACGCAACGCCCGCGTATATAATATTTCAATGCACCAAACACGTTAAATGAGTTAACGATGAAAAATGCATCATTCAATTTCTTCTAGTTGTGCAATTAATTTATAAGGTTTTTCATTGGTACCAGCTTGAACGAAATTATATGAAAAATATCATTTATGCTGATTAAAAAAGTAGACAATTATGCAGAAAGGATGTCATGTAAAGGTATTTTAAAACAAATTGTAAAAAAAAAAAAAAAAAAACAAATGCAAAATAAGGGAAAAAACAACTAGGATAGAGGGAGAAAATGAATGTCAGTTTTATCGGGTGGAATGATTTTAATTCGGAGATTTTTCTCATTTAAATTTGAGCAATTGAACTGTCTACCCTATGTACCTAGCAATTTCTTTAATTGAATTTTTAATTAGAACGATTGTCGGTGCAATGATCTGCCTCTTGGACTTGACTTTTAAATTATTCATGAATTATTTTCCACCGACATTTTCTTCTTGCTGTTGAAAGGAAAATATCCTTGAAGGCGAACAGTGACAGAAATTTAAATCAGGTCCTGACGTGGCTCGATCAGCTAATTATTTATGAGGACTCTACTGGTCACGTATCCGAGGCATGCAATTAAGAAAGTAAGTCGGGTTACGTGACAATCAATTTCAATTTCGAATTTTCAACATTAAACCTCTTCTATAGCGATCACTTTGAGTTTCCCCTAACAAAAAATTATATCGCACTACACTTTATACTTATTTGCTTGGCATGTTGCTGCACTTCAGGCGCGCTATAAAACGTCAACTCATACTACTTGCCAACTCGCAGTCTAATTAACTTCAGTGAAAAATTATTCATGATTCTTCATTTATTGTATTATATAAAAATTACCTTAAAAATTTTTATTAAATTATGAAAAAAAAATTAATATATGAACAATTTTTTTGTCTTTAATTTTCTGAGCTGTCGAATTGATTTAATTGAAATTTTCATCATTTTGTTGTTGAAAGTTAATTTGTGGAAAACACGAACGAAAAATTAAAAAACAAGTTTCATAAATGATTCGCCTGTATGCATTTGACAATCGCCCGAAGGTAATAGCGATTTTACATTCAAATTCTGCGTGGCAATCCAATTAGCCAACACAAGGGAAATCGTTTGATCCTTTGTGTTCTAGACAATTCGTTGCCTAATGATATTGTACAGTAGCGATAATTATCAATAACTTTTTAACACATCCTCTTTTACATATCAAAGAGACGAGGATATGCATAAATGTATAACTCTTGAAGGGATTATCATCCTCGTGATCCAATCGTCTGACTAACAATTGTAATATTTTTGATAAAAAAAAAAAAAAAGAGAGGAAAGAATATTCTTCTCAATCAGTAAAACTTCATCAATTCTGACAATTTCATCAAACTTATTATTTATTTACTCATGTAATAGAGTTTTGATTGCAAAATATCTGACAGTCTTGCAAAAATCGACCCCTTTTCTATTAACGTGAACTTATTAAATCTCATTAAAAAATGAATTCTTACTGCTCTTCAAACTACGTAGGAAAAAAAATTCTAATTACGAACCGAGCATTGCGCACGCCGACTTTCTCAAACGTGAGTCTCATTTGTCGGTGGGCGTTGTAATTAGTTCGTAGTTCCCGCCTGTAATAGATCTTGTGAAAGGGGATGGGCGTGGTCTGAGAAGTTTAGAAACAAATGACGAACTACGCCCACCTCAAACATTAATTACGCTGCATTTGCAATCATTTAATGTTTAATAAGAACTGAGTGCAAAAAATCAATGAATTATCGTCGAAAAATATCATAAATTTGAACAAACGTTTGACTGTGCCAATATGTCTATAAAAAAAATATGATTTACGTTTAATCATCCAAAATGTTCTTACTTCCAAAATACTGTACATATACTTCGTTTTTAAACATTCAATGCCATCAAACTTCATTCTGAGTATCACAAACTCTTAAAGCGGTTTAAACATTGTTTCTGCTGTCTGTTTCATTTTCAAATTTTAAATAAATGATCACAAATATGAGGAAAAGCAAAACTTGATAAAAAAAAAAATCAAAAAACAAAATTCTTTATCATTAATTTCATTATGTTGATTTTTATATGATGCAAATCATTTTGTAATTTTTTTCTAATAAAATCCTAAAAGGACGAAATAATGCAACTATCTCTAGATATTCAGTTTCGCCATCTCCTTTCTTTGAGAGCTCCACCGTTCACCAAAACCACAAAGCACTATCGAGCCCCGTTCACGTCTCCTTATACCTACACAGGACTTTCGAGATACAAAATGACAGCCATAACGTTTGTAATGCTAACTCTATTTATTAATTCAGCATTACTGCAGTTGGTACCCCAAGGCTTAAGTGGTCGAGTGAAAGCTTCTTCGTTATATCCAATATAATATAAAATAATGCGAAAAAAATGGTTCCCTAAAATTGTGAGCGACCTCTGCATGTGTGATCAAAGATCAAAATGTACGATGTGAAGAAATAATAAGAAATACATTAAAAGGGACAAAAATATGCGATGGAGGAGAGACGCGAGCGAGACTGGATTCACAATGTAGCCAGCGGTGGTAATGTTGATAGTGATAGCAATGGGAGCACGGTGAAGCGAGAGGCAGGAAGCAAGGCACATTCGTACATAGGTATGTACATAGGGATTTCAGTTTAAAAATACAAATGGAGTATCGAGCTTTCAAGGAACGTACAAATCGGGTGGCAGGATAGCGGGGTCGCTGAGAAAACGAATGGTGAATGAAGAAGAGGGTATAGGTGGTAGTGTCGAACTCGAAAGAAGGGTGACGAAGACCGGGAGGTGGCTGAGTAAAGTAAGACGGTGGGGAGATATTTCAAAAATCGAATATTGATCAGGACCTGCCAATCCAGCCGCTGTAATTCGTATGTGTATAGGTACGAGACTCGGTATAACTCATGTGTGTTGTGTACCCGCGCCTTCTCTCTCCTCTCTCTCTTTCTCTCGTTCCTCGTTGCTCTCGCTCCGTTTCCCTTTTCTTTTCAGGTTGTAAGTATTCGTATATTCACATGTACGCTCGGCATATAAGATATGTCCCACTCCGAATGTACGAACACATTAGTGAATAAATTTGCCCTGCGCGTGCGTGTAAAGCATATGTGAGGAGAGAGAGAGAGAGAGAGAGAGAGAGAGAGAGAGAGAGAGAGAGAGAGAGAGAGAGAGAGAGAGAGACGCGGGTGAGAAAAGCGGGCGAAGAAAATGAGGAAGGAAAAGAAAGTACTCAGATTACTCGACCGCGTTTTCTCTCCTGTTTTCGACGCTGTATGAGTGTGTATATATAAATACGTATGAGGATACGAGTGTCGCAGACGGCTCGACGGAAAAATAAAAAAAGAGAAAACCAAGGAGATAGGGGCGAGATACAGAGGGGTCGGAAGGAGCGCGAGGGTGAAATCTTTTAATGGCAGCCATCCAAACACCCCCACGTCATCATTGTATTAGCTATTCCTATATACGTATACCAATGAATTCATGTGAAACTTTTTGGTCAAAAACGTCTCGGTAGTCAAAGTATCCTGCGTTCGATAAAACTGAAAAACATTTACATTAACATCGTGGCAAACGGGCCACTTTTTTGTCGCTAGTCAGAAATATATATTCTTATGGATAAGAAAAAGGGATTGAAGTTGGTGAAGGAAAAAAAATTCCAGCCTGATGAATCCAAAAGAAAATAACTGATGCTAATTGTTTAATTACAACGATATGATTTGGAACTGACAATTTTTTGATTTCAGATATCAATGAAAATAAGCATAAGCGATACAACGTATATCTTTAAACAAACAAGTCGCAGAATTTATAGTAACGACGAGGGTTGTGTTAGTGTATATGACGATTCACGAGTATACGCTAACATGAAAATACACTTTTACACAAGAATATTTCAAGATATAATCCACGAGAAAAACAGAAACCCGAAAGGTGTGCATCCATATTTTACGAAACTACGACTATTTCTTACCGCCATTTTCTATATTCTTGATAAGCGCATCTTCTCTCCAATAGCTAATTATATAACAAATGA
The DNA here is from genome assembly GCA_030523145.1 of Trissolcus brochymenae. Lineage (NCBI taxonomy): Eukaryota > Metazoa > Arthropoda > Insecta > Hymenoptera > Scelionidae > Trissolcus > Trissolcus brochymenae. Next base: position 262,958 of record JAQQRF010000176.1, read on the forward strand.
ATCATTGTTTTCAAAATGTCAAGTTATACGATCAGTTGGGATAATTGTGACAGGTGGGATCAATGTGACATGAAATTATTTAGACATTTTATTTGTAATTTAATTTATACAGATTTAGTTAATAATAAAAGCCTTCAGATTTAATTCTACCAAACAAACGAATTTCATTTTTA